>JAPMUY010011032.1:0-13349 GCA_026901105.3 Galaxias olidus | reverse complement strand
AGAGAGAGGGAGTGAGAGAGAGAGAGAGAGAGAGAGAGAGAGAGAGTGAGAGAGAGAGAGAGAGAGAGAGAGAGAGAGAGAGAGAGAGAGAGAGAGAGAGAGAGAGAGAGAGAGAAAGAGAGAGGGAGAGGGAGAGAGAGGGGGGGAGGGAGAGAGAGAGAGAAAGAGAGAGGAAAGAGAGAGAGAAAGAGCGAGAGAGAGAGAGAGAGAGAGAGAGAGAGAGAGAGTGTGTGTCTGTGTGTGTGAGAGCGAGCGAGAGAGAGAGAGTTAGAGAAAAATTCTCAGTGTCAGAAAGAGAGCGAGAGAGTGTGAGACAGTGTGTGTGTGAGAGAGAGAGAGAGAGAGAGAGACAGAGAGAGGGAGAGAGAGGGAGAGAGAGAGAGAGAGAGAGAGAGAGAGAGAGAGAGAGAGAGAGAGAGAGAGAGACCCCCTCCGCCTCACCTCCTATGAGCATGGTGCAGATGGAGAAGATCTTCTCTGAGTCGGTGTTGGCCGAGACGTTGCCGAAGCCCACGCTGGTCAGGCTGCTCAGGGCAAAGTACAGCGATGTCACGTAGCTGCTCCGCACCGAAGGGCCCCCGCCCACGGCCCCGGGCCCCGCCGCCATCGTTGCACCGCCTGCCACACTCCCATTCCATTGGCTGGAGTTCCAGGAGTCCCGCCCCGTCAGCTCCGAGCTGGAGACGTTCCATTGGCTGCCGTTGGCGTGAATGGCGCTCACCGCGGTGGAGTGGAGCAAATCAGGAGCCAGGGTTGTCAAGGGGGACGGCAAGTAAGGCGTGCCCAGGCGCTTGGCCAGCTCGTGTAGCCAACCTGAGAGAGAGAGAGAGAGAACAGAGAAAAGAGAACAGAGAAAACCAGTATTCATGGAATTTATGAATTAAAATAGGGAATTAGAGGATTTGAAACAAGACAAAAGGAAATTGGACAAAAAGAAGCAAGGATTGGAGGGTGTGAGAGAAGAGAAAGAAGAGAAGTGACGCCAATCATACATAATACATGACACCACTCAACATTAGCAAAACACAGCTAAGGGATTCTAATCTGTTAACTAAGAATAGCCGACACAAGGCCACTGTGTGTCAGTATGTGTGTGTGTGTGTGTGTGTGTGTGTGTGTGTGTTATGTGTGTGTGTGTGTGTGTTATGTGTGTTATGTGTGTGAGTGTGTGTGTAATAAATGAGGTCCCGTGATGATACGATGTAGACTAGAGCCAGTCGAGTGGATTAACGCAGCATTATAGCTGCATCACCTCAGTCATCGCCTAATTACCTTTTCATTAGCAGCTCTCTCTAAAAGCTATTATCAGGTCAAAAACATTTAAGTGTGTGTGTGTGTTTGCGTGTGTGTGTGTGTGTGTGTGTGTGTGTGTGTGTGTGAATATTTCCAGAGTTATGAGGGTTAAGGGTCTCTTACACCACTAGGAAGACATTTAAATGTGTTTAAGTTTATGGCTAATGTACACCTCGGGTTAAAACTGTCTTGTGACCCTGTCCATGGTGCTGAAATACCCCCCTCTGCTATGAGGCATGCAGGAACGGCGCATTTTCAACGCTGTCCATGGTCCTGAATGTTCTTTTCATTTTCTCTCCTCTCGTGTCTTCTAATCTAACCCATCCTCTGATCACCCTTTTCACCTCGTTTGTTCAGTCCCATCCTGTCGTTCAAAGTGTCCTTTTTAAACCCTGTCCATGGTCCTGAAATGTCAGAAGAGCACTTTGCTTTGCCGCCCGATAAAGCCTTTTGATATGCAGCCCATGAACGTGTGAACGCCCCCTGGAAAAATACTGGTCATTTTTAATTCATGGCGAGGGACTGAGATCCCAAGATGTAAGCGGATCATTATACATTGTGAGGTAGCTTTTCCGCCATGGGGTGGTTGGGAGCTCATTATGTGTCAGTCCTCTGGGAAAGCTCTTGACCATGGGAAACAGCAATCCTGAAACATAATTTACCTCTTCCACCACAATGCCAACCATCTGTTTGCTGCAACACAAATTCTTCAGCAACTACACAATCTAGAGAGATTTCTTAGACAACTACACCACCAAGAGAGATAGGCAGCTAACAGTCACAATACCTAGGGAGAGAGATCAATCTTAGACAGGTAACATTTGCAATACGTAGGGAGAGAGACACGTCTTAGAAAGCTAACAGTTTCAATACCTAGGGAGAGAGACACGTCTTAGAAAGCTAACAGTTACAATACCTAGGGAGAGAGATACCTCTTAGACAGCTAACAGTTTCAATACCTAGGGAGAGAGATACGTCATAGACAGCTACACCTCCTAGAGAGAGAAAGAGAGAGAGAGAGTTTGTGTACACTGAACCGTATATTATTTAACCTGCCCTTGACTTCCTTTCTTTGCAAATGTCCTACAGGTGCTCCATACACCATCTCTTGCAATACTTTCTCCTTTTCTTTCTCCTATTCTTTTCGCCCCCCCCCCCCACACACACACACTTCTGCTCTCCCTCATTCGTTCCTTATTTGCTAACAGAGCACGCAGAAACATAACCCGTACATGTGATGCATTGTTCCATGACAGCCATTCCTATCTTTGCTCGCGCGTGTGAGAGAGCATTGTCGACACATGTACCGGCCAATGGTCGTGGGATCAGCGAGCGCCTCAGTGCACCTGAATTATTGATGCACCTGAAGACAAAAGCCTCCGCAGCGGCTGCGAAATCACACAAACAAACACAAATGTCACCGCACAACACAAACCATCACACACACTCACACACACACACACACACACCACCCTGTGAATTTTGAAGAAGCACTGATACAGTCAATGCGTCTGTGTGCTTAGGAGTGCCTGGAGGCCTCTGTAAATAGACCCGGCACAATAACCCTGAGCCGCACTCCGCCGACCACAGAACGACGCTCAAAAGGCGCACGCAGATCGCTAACCCGCGAGTCAGGTCTACATGCTTTGCCAGCCAATTGTGAGGACTGAAACGCCTTCCCTCACGCGCACATAAATCACCGATCCCCCATTAGGACACTGTGTAGTAAACACATACACACACACAGACACACACAGACACACACACAGACACACACACAGACACAGACACACACACACACACACACACACACACACACACACACACACACACAGAGAAACACACGGTCCACACCCTGAGGCTCGATGAGAGCAAAATCCTCTGAGAGCTATTGACCACGCTCCCACAGCCTCTCAGGTGAAGCTGTAATGGTATAGTATCAGGTGGCTTTTATCAAATCATTATAACAATGGGGAGGGGGGGACTACCCTTTCAACCAAAAGTGTTCAATTTGGCACTGCATGAAGTGTGATGAGGATGTGAATGTGAGGGAGAGGGGGTGGGGGATTATAAAGCGGGCGTGTTGTGTCTGAGGAAAGGTCTGAGACACATATTGTTTTTTTTTCAAATGGAAAGACGGAGTGTGCACACATCACGTTATTAGCAGGAACCTCCGGCCCAAACTACCGTATGAGGGACCTAAAGCCCCTCTAGTGCTATTCCCTTTGTCTGAGTGACTAAGGACTTTTAGGAGGAGTTATAGGAAATTACAGACATAAGCTCCCTCGTTCTGCACTGGGAGGACAATTTATTAAGCATGGAAACAAGATAATCCCAAACAGCATTGGGTTGCAACTAGAGAAGAAGAGAAACACAATACAATGGGCCAAAAGAGTCTACGTTGTAAAAAGTTTCTTTTAAATAGATTTACCCAGTTGTGCAATTTACAATTGTGCTATCTCGGCAAAGCTTTTAGCCAACCTTCTTACTAATGGACACTGGACCAATGTCGCGTATGAGTACATTACTGTGCACATTCATTCATCTAAACGCCTCAGAGACACGTAGCTGTTCGTTAGCTCACGGGTGAGAAGACACAGGAGGGCTAGGAGGTAGGACTGTCGCACTCGGAACGCACCTACGGTGTGTTCGTGTGTGCGCGCGTGCACGTGTGTGTGTGCGCGCGCGCGCGTGCGGGTGTTCCTGCATGCTCACTGACCAATGTCCCCGGAGGCGGGGCCCTCGATCTCTCGCCGTCCTATGAAGTACCAGACGCAGGCCATCCAGTGGGCCAGCAGGGCGAACATGGACATGAGCAGGGTGAGCACCACGGCGCTGTACTGCGAGTAGCGCTCCAGCTTCTGCAGCAGCCGCAGCAGGCGCAGCAGGCGCACCGTCTTCAAGAGGTGCACACCAAAATACTGCACGGAGAGATAGCCATACTTCGGTCAGAGATGCACAGACAGACAGGTAGAAGCCGCGCGGACAACACAGACACACACACACGCACACAAAAAACAAGAAACATCAGAGTTAGCATGGTGGCTGAAAAAGGGAGGGGGAGCACAAAAGGTTCATAGGTTAATGTGTGAACTGTTGCCATTTTCACAGAGGATCACAGGTTTAATTTCACAGTTGGCACACTTCTACCCACCGCAGTACGTTTCGATTCTCAGTCACGTGGAAGAGCCTTCTTCACACATTCCAGCACACACACACACACGCACACACATTCAAGCACACACACACACACACACACACACACACGCACACACACACACACACACACACACACACACACACACACACACTCTGACAGGCATGCGCCCCCGCGCACTCACCACGCTGACGTTGAAGGCGTAGAGCAGGTCAAAGGGCAGCGCGGCGATGAGGTCGACAAACAGCCAGGTGGTGACGTAGTGCACGCAGATGGAGCGAGCGTCGTACACCACCTGGCCCGACGTGCTCACATAGGTGGTCCTGAAGTTCAGCGCGATGTCTGCAAGCACACAACACAACCCACGGTCAGCGGCCGTCATCCACAGGGGCACATGGCTCATCTCCGTCGGGTTGCAGCGCGTTGTGTCGAGGGCCACGTCCGCACAAAGCATGGGTGGACGAGACGTCAGTGTTGCACGCTTCATCCCTGTTCCCTGTGTGTGGGGGATGTTTACACAGTGGGTTTGCACTGGAGGTCCTTTGACTCTGGGATTCTGCCACTGTGCTGTGCATGGGCGTCCTGTCTGTCTATAACCAGCCTGGCTCCTTGACAAAGGGTTGTTATTCACACCGAGACATCAAGAGAAACTGTGGCCATTGTGGTCGGCTCATTGATGTTCCCCGCAGTGAAAATGTGCACGCTGTAGGGACAAAGATGTGCAGTGGACGTTCGCTCTGAGAAGTAACCGTCTATGGCAAACGGTTCATCTGCTCTGACTGTTGGCGGTCGCATCGTTAACAGCTGCAGCTACAACGATTGGATGAAGAGGCGGCTTCATCAGGGGCTGCTAATTCGATGATGGACCAATCAGGTTTCCATATCATTAACTCTCGTTTAATTATGTGACCGCATTCTCTCACAAACAACAACCAACGTTGCAGAATACCTGGCTGGGGGCAATAGAATTAGCGTTGGATGAAATTAACAAAATCTAAATTGATGTCAAGTGGAGTCAGTGGAAACCTGACTGCCTTTGAGAATATATATACGTATATGTGTGTGTTGTGTGTGTGTGTGTGTGTGTGTGTGTGGGTGGGTGTGTGTGTGGGTGTGGGCGCGCGTATGCGAGTGTTTACATGTTTACTATGGAAGGAAGTTCCCCAGGCTTCTGTGGATGACATTCCAAAGAGGAAAGGATTTATTACGTAATTACGGTTTTTACAATCGCGTCGGCAACAATAACACAAAATTGTGGTAGAGTTGTACAACTTTAGACACATAACTCAGAAAAGATCCATAAAAATTAAGTTCTTTTCAATTGTTTGGATACAACACACATGAACCTAAGATCGTTTGTTCATTGAACAGAAATCACCGGTTCAAAATGACACAACATCAAAGATGCCATTTCAAAATGTTATTCATACATTACATATGAAAGGACTGTCTTTACATCACATACAATGCGGCAATCAATCAACTTATACGACTGCTCAGCACGATAAGTACCTGTTGCATTACTCCGAATAACCAGCTTCATGGAAACTGATGAAACTGATGAAATTCTGGAGTAAAGTAATTGACACCAATTACTGTTGAGCACGATTCTCACTCTCTATGGTCTATGGTATATCACCATCCTTTATCAGACATGGTTTCTATGGGCCCATGTACCACTGTTCCAAACAATGTTTTCAGCGTTGACAGTACTGTATGTATATGCAGTGTCTTGTCATTGCTTTTGCAATACTGACACCTCAGTACTAATGATTGATTTCACGTTGTAGCAAGAGTATAAAAAGATTAGTATTCACGAACAACAACATAGCAACAATATGGAGCAGGCAGGTCGTGCAGGTCACAGTAGAGGTCACGCAGCGATAGGAGGGTGAGTGTGAGGAGGAGCAGTAGGAGGAGAAAGAGGACCTGTTGCTGAAAGGAATGGCCTAACCCTAACCCTAACCTTTACCCTTCTGAGAGTTGGCTGTGGGCCTCTTTTGAGTAGTGGTGTGAAGGGACGTAGTCGAGAACAAGGTTTTGTGATTCAAGACAGCCAGTTGAGGAAGATATTTTTGTTTTACACTTTGTAGCTGTACTTACTTACTTTTGACCTAAATGTCTAATTTTGTTTCTCCCTACTACCCCTTTGACTTACATGCATTTAGAAATGCATTGAAACATGTATCAGCTATTTTATACTTCAGTATTATAGGATTGTACCAACACCTAAACAGTGAAACTATATACGTCTGAGTGATTGAAGTGAACAGTAATGTTCGTATGGTATTTCATCAGAACTCAATAATTTGAACCAATGATTCTGAAGTTGCAAGGTTTTTTAAAGTTATGAATGCAAAATGCAAGTTATGAAAAGAATTACAAGGGTCTGAAGTTAGTGCCGAAGCAATTGTAAAAAAAAAACAAGTGAAGTGTAATTAAATGGCCAGCCATGCCAGATCCTCCAAAAGCCTCTGTCCCCATTACATGAAATGAACGCGTGTTGATACTCACCTAACATAAACAGTATCTCCACCAAGATGTCGCTAACGCTAGGGGGACTCCTCGGGACGTTGCCCCCTTCGTCCCGCCCCCCCACCACTGTGAAACAAACGTTATAGGGCACAGTGACTGCCACGTAGAAGGTAGCGAGCAGGATCAGCCAATCCCAGCCGGCCTTGAAGGTTCCGTAGTGAAGCAGGATGAACCGTGACTTCTGTATGGCGGCGACCTTGTACTCCGGGATGGGAGGCTTTTCACCAAACATGTTCTGGATGGGAAGGGTGAGACACGACACCATTACTCATGCGTGCGCACACAGACACACACACCTATGCACACATATACATACACACACACAACAAACAATCTAGTAATAGATCTGTATTCAGTCAGTCTAACAGGCTTTTGATACAGGAAGCGTTCCAGCAATGCTCAGCTATTCTCCAAGAGATGAGTCCACAGCCCACGTAACCTTTATGTGCCATCTGTGCAGTCTTGTGTCTCTTTTTGCCATGACAGTCCTCAAGTGAGCCATTCCCAAACGCTAGCATGCCTCTGCACGCCAACGCATTGGCTGAGCTGATGGCCTGGAGGTCCGGGTCAATGAACCTCGGCGGTCGTCTAGTGACACCGGGCGAGCTGAGGGATCTGTGTGAGCTGAAGTGTCAGGCACTAACAGGGACGGCTGGTGGCCTGCTGCAAGGGCAAGCAGCCCTGGGTGTCATGTTGACTGGTGCACTTTTCATTTGTTCGAGTGTTTGATTAGCACTGCGTCAACTAACCAGACCGTCGAGTGCAACTTCAATCACAGACAAGTGTTTCTATTCAATCTTTAGTCAAACGGGGTGTTTTGGTTTGTTTGGGTTTGTTTGTGCGTGTGTGTGTGTGTGTGTGTGTGTGTGTGTGTGTGTGTGTGAGAGAGAGAGAGAGAGAGAGAGAGAGAGAGAGAGAGTGTGTGTGTGTGTGTGTGTGTGTGTGTGTGTGTGTGCGTGAGAGAAAGAGAGAGAGAGAGAGAGAGTGTGTGGTGTGTGTGTGGTGTGTGTGTAACTCACGTTGTTGATCTTGAGCTTGCTCTTGTCTTGTTTCTGCAGGTGTCCAGACAGGTGGTAGAGCACGGCCCTGCTGCGTCTGCGGTTGGAGTTGAAGCCTGGGGGACGGGTGACCTGGTGCACCTCCAGACCCGTCTCCTCATCTGGGGGACAGAGAGAAAGACCCAGGTGGTTGGCTGGGTCAAACGGATCGGTTGGGTTGAGGGGGGGCAGGGTCATAAATATCACTCCAAGGTTGGCGTCAGTCTTAATCTGTGCCTGCGCTTTGGACAAGCGTCTTGCTGGGCCTTCCATAATGTATTGATCGTTTCTTAGATCGATGAATGTGCTTGATTCCCTGCACATACTTGTTCCTATCCCCCGTGGTAGCTGTGACTAGGTAGACAATGAAAGTTGACACTTTGGCAACCGATTCCCGGGATGCTAATGGGGTATGGAGACTAATTGCGACAAGCAGGGAAGAGGAGCTGGCACAAATGGATCCAACCATTTATCAGGGAACGGTTGGAAAACAAGGATAACTCAATGAGGCATCTGTCTATAATGCATCCACTCAAACTCCATCTCATTTCATTGGCTGTCTCTCTGTCCTATTTTTCTTTTCTTTTTACTATCCGCGATATTTTCTGCTTTCAGCGATAACACATTTTTCACTCTGCCGGCATATGCCCGTAACTCAATTCGCTGTTTCCATCAAATTCAATTCTTTTGTAAGCATGTAATCTGATGCCTTTCAAATGATTTAGGCAAACACGAGCATATCCGGAAAATTCACACTTGACTGGAGTAATCCGTCTGTCTGCTTTCCTCGCTCTCTGTATCTCCACTGTTTGCACCCCGGCCTTGTTGGTCTTTCTCTCTCTCTCTCTCTCTCTCTCTCTCTCTCTCTCTCTCTCTCTCTCTCTCTCTCTCTCTCTCTCTCTCTCTCTCTCTCTCTCTCTCTCTCTCTCTCTCACCTTTCCGTATTTAATAAGCCATCTACTGTATATAATTCCCGGTGCCAGAGGTTAGTCTGCCAGTCTGCCAGTCAATATGTTCAGTAGCCTATGACTCATCGGCAAATCAGGAGAAAGAGAGAGAGAGAGGGAGAGAGCGACAGAGGGCAGGGAGGGGTTGAGGGGTGAGGTGGGTGCTGTTGTCACACTGATCTTCTTAATATCATCTAGCCTTAATTACACCCCCTTTGGGTATGAGAAATACTTTGAGCAGAAACTTGTGTTTCTCTTTGTTTAAGTGCATCCATCCACGCGTTCCTCTCTGTTGTGTGCCTCGTCTCTCGTGGCCTCCTCTGGACGGCGGAACGCGCGCACAACGACCGGGCCTCTTCAAAGCACACTGTCATTACGGTCCTTTTGATACATCAGACTCAGAGTAGAACAAATCCACCCTTTCATTTCCTCTCCATGGGTTTATCTCACTCTCCCGGTCTCTCTCTGTGTGTCCCCCCCCCCCCACCCCCCCCACCCCCCCGTCTCAGACGGCTTGTTTTTCTCTATAATTCGACGAGCTTTAGTTAAAAATGGAGTGGCCCCACGAGGAGTCTGCTCCTTAAAAGAGTTGGCGTAGGCTGTAGTTAAGTAGATCCAATCGGCGCTAGGGAAATGAGCCGGGCCGTGTAAAAGCCCCGGTACGACCTGAAATGGAGGGCAAATCAGGCAGTGGTCTTCAAAGTCAAAGCCCTCCCCTTCCCCTTACGCTCCCTCGCGTAACTCTAGGTCTCCACGTCTCTCCTCACTTGGGCGTTTCTCTGTGCGTCATACCTGTTTCCCCTCAACGGGCTGCTGGCTAGGAGGAACGGCGGTTGTGCCCCCCCCCCCCCCCACCAGGGTTACTGACCTGTTTCAGGGCCGTGCTCGGGGTCCTGGTTCTTCTTGTTGTCCGTGATGTCTTTGTGGGAGACCAGGAAGAGCACCACCTCGCCCTTCTCATTCTTGATGGGCACAATGTCCAGGAGGCACCAGAACTGGGTACCTGCGGCACACATCGGAACGACGTTTCACCCGACTCCAACACATCCCGTCACCAATAGCGAGGCATATGGATGTACCAGAGGGTACCAGGGAAAAAGACCGTGCTGGGTTGGGAGCCCCTGAGGTTTGGCTTCAGGTCTTTGACACCTACACCATCCGTGATTTAAATGGAGTGTGACAGAGAGTGTTTGGTAACACCGTGCAAACTGGATTATCCCCAAAACTTTAGTGTGGTCCAGTGTTGCCTTGTCTAGGTTTGTTTTACACTGAGGAGTGTTCAGCACACATACACACACACACACACACACACACACACACACACACACACACACACACACACACACACACACACACACACACACACACACACACACACACACACACACACAGAGAAACACTAACACCCACATCCCCATTGGAATTGCTTTAAACTACCCGACAAAACACAACAATTTAATTGGAATCAAAATATGGCACAGTGTAAATGTTATGGGATATTTATGGTAGAGAAATACTCCTGCTCATTTTAGCCAGTATAGATGTGGCAGCTGTTTTCATGTTTTATAATTGTTAACTGGTTAGGACAAACTATAACATGATTTACCAGTGGGCACTCAAGCGATAAAGTAACAACTTTAAAACAACAATAAAACACGTAAACACAGAACTTCGCACACACAGGTAATGTTCAAAACAAACACATGCGCACATGGCTCCTTATCCAGACTCCATTTTCTTCAGTATCATCTCCTGCTGTCGTTTGAAATTGGAAAAGGCCCCCTGATCGCGGCAGCCTTCATAACACCTGGACTCCATTTGGAAGTATGGAGAAGCTATTTAAACTGCTCAAGTCACTGCGACGTGCAATCGGTGGTAAACACAAGGCACTAGACCTCATTGTAGTCTCCCTTCACGTGGTGGAAGTAGACGGGATGGCCGCTGTCCTTCTGTAAGGCTGCAGACGGTGTTTCTCGTGACACAGAACCGTACGTCGTTCTTCAGCGGGTCTTCCATTCACAACTGTGTGCTCAAAACAGGATCAATGGAGGTAAATGAAGGATCCCTGTTTTAAGCGTCTGGCTGCCGTCACAGCACACCGCCCAGTCTTGTGTCTTGAACCGTCACATTTCTTTCCATGCAGAATCGTCTCACTATCCCCAACGGTTGTCCTGGTTGAGTAACGACACTGGACAGTATTTGGCACGGCACAGACGCAAATAGGATGCAAATCAAACAGGGGGGAAAGAAACAGTGTTTACATACAGAGACAAATATGAAGACGCCCTGTGCGCGCTTGCTTGTGGTGAGTAAAGACGGCCAGAAGGCAAGATGGCCGCCTGCCACGTGCTGCCCTGTGCTTGCTCCCTGTACTCAGGCTTTACTCCATCTAGCCTTCCGTCTGACCCTCTGCTCATTTGGCTACGGGAGGCTTTCACAGACCAGCAACTTTGAACGAGTGTTTGTCGTTTACAGGCACATGGTACCCCAACTGCCTTGTGTGTCCTAGTAGGAAGAGTTTAGACCGCGTGTGTGTTTGTCTGAGTGTGTGTCTGTGTGTGTATGTGTGTGTGTGTGTGTGTGGCTACCTTCCTGCTCTAAAAACAACTGAGGCGAGGCCCTGAGCCCTCCTATTAGCCACACCTATTACAGCAAGGTAGGGACGCAACGCATCTTTATTGAATAAAAGCTTTTTGATAACGGAGGCAAGCGTCTATTTTGGTCACTCAGAGCGGAGAAGTGAGCTTGGTGGAAAGTGCAGCCACTCGACACAGAACAGTCGCTATGACGCTCGATCAGCGAGATGTTGAATGATTGCAAAGATAACAGCTTATCAGCTCATTAGTGGCTATGGGAGAGAACATATTTTTTTGAGCCTTTTGTCTTCAACTTCGGTTTGGAGCGTTGTGCGTCCAACAGTATTCTGGTATATTTTCCAGATTTGGTTTTAAGCTTTTTTTTCCCCAAAGCCTTTTTCATTTGCCGATGCTGTGTAGAATGAGAATGTGAAGATGAAACATGGCCCCTTTTGAGTTTCAAGTTGAAAAAAAAAAGATGGTTTAATAAGATTGAGAAGTTAGAGGTCTTCTGATCCGTGAAAAGAATCACAGCAACGCTCCGAGGGCTGGTTCAAGAACTATCACTAACTTTGATGTTCAAACGTCTGCATTCACAATGCGATATGCTGCTGCATCCGTCCATTCTAAAGCAGCTGAGTCCAACGGTACCTCGGCTGTATGTCCGGACTTCAAATGAGGGAGGGACCTCTAGGTATTGATTGACAGTTCATACCGGGTAGCTGGCAACCTCAACCAGTACCTGAATAGAACATGCGTGATTGACAGCTCAGCGGAAAGAAGTTGAACACGTGTGAAAACAGATTACCTTTGAGTCGTGTGAATCCAACGTATCCTCCACTATGTGCTCAGACTTCCAATCCGTGCACCATCCATAGTGTCAGAGGCATGAGAACCGATGAAGTAAGGAATCGTTTAAAAATGAAGGGATGCATTTTAGACCACGTAATATCTCGACGTACGAATCGATCTTGTTGCTCTATAAGATCATCATATGTACACACTGTTGCTCTGGTTTATTGAGTAAAATGACCGAAACGTTCTCCTTTTTTACGAGACTTTTTGCGGATACAGTCCATTGTAGAGGCAGCTGTAGGGACTGCCTCCGCTCCGACGCTTCGGCTCCAATGAAAAGCAGGATGTTCCAGAAGCTGCCGGAACACACACACTGTACCCTCCCGGTCCCTCTGGGAGCCAGTACACAGGGAAGCAACCGTGGTTTGGAATCTCAGCCCCTCCGTGCCTCTACTACCAACCAGCCTCTTCAACAAATGCCGAGAGAGCGTGGCTATCTTCCACGGATTGGATTCCATTTGACACCGACCACTTTGGGTGGATGTAATGATAACCCTGGATCTAAGTGATACCTCCCACTCCACTGTGCATTGTGGGGCTCTGATCTGGAGGCCTGGGGCTCATCAGTATGCTGGGATCACCATATCCACAGTATGAAATTTGATTCTGTTCAGAATGACAACTTAGAAAACCCCCCCATTACACACACACTATGTTGTCAACGAGTGATTTGTTTTTTTCATTAGGGTCCAGAACTCAGGTTAACAAGTTTACCCCATTCCACCCACAGCGGCATGCAAATTAACATTTGGCTCCAAAACAAAATGTTCTTTTAGCCACCGAACGCATGCCAGATGGTTATTACTAGAACGGGAGCAAAACACTACAGTTAGCTTCTGGGAGGACATTAGGTTTTCCATAAAAGCATGTCATCAGGCAGAAGCAACCTGCCTCCATTCCTATTCACGCAGGCCTTCTCCTGTTACAGCCCCTGTTGTCTCTGCCGAGC
>JAPMUY010011031.1:130000-132716 GCA_026901105.3 Galaxias olidus | reverse complement strand
TGTTTGTTTGTTCCGAGTATATGTTTGTTATTTGAGTGGAATATTTTCTCTAATGGGATATTTGATATAAAGAAATGACTTCGTCTCTATTCTCGCTTCTATTATCATTTTATTGTCAGTTTTCTGCTTGAATTTTCAGTTTATCGTTTCCAGATAGATATGTATGTTCGGAATATACTCTGTGTCTGTCGGTATGATTAATGCCGCATAACACGCGACGCTATTGTATTGCATCTACAAACACAAACACTCATTGAAGACAAAAGAGCAAAAGCAGACATAAGACACATAATACGCCGCTTGAGGAGAAAATGAAGGTGAATTTATTTTCACAGCTTTATCATGTACAACGTGTTGATTTTGCTGATGGATAATTGTTTATTTGTTTGTTTTAATGACAGGGCCACGCCACCACCACAACACAAACCATAGAGGCTTTACCCTCCACTTCGACAAGAGGTTCAATTTGTCGGATTGTTTCACCCGAACAGTGCATTCTCCTCTTCATTGCAGTAGTCTGTGTGAGATGACGGGTGTAGTAATTACTTAGCTCACTAAGGTAGCAAGGGAAGGATAAAGAAGATCTGGCTGTCCTATTCAGTGGACTGCACCTGTAGGGGTGGAGCCACAACTACAGTCCTCATCCTATCACTGTTTTGTGTGTGTGTGTGTGTGTGTGTGTGTGTGTGTGTGTGTGTGTGTGTGTGTGTGTGTGTGTGTGTGTGTGTTGTGTTGCTGTTGTAATGAGAGGCTGGCTATGTCTTCTATAAGTAATTAAATACGCTCTGTCAGGTAACAAGTCATTCTGATGTCATTGATTGAAAATCCAAACGCAGCAGATTTGCAGTCTGAATCATGAAGAGCTCCAGCCACTGATTATGATTAGCTTTTAATTGAATCCACTGAGGATTTTTGACTGTCCTGACTTGTATTGTTACAGGAAGAAATTCACCAAATTGAGCACAGTTGATCTAAGGACTGTAATCTGCCCAGTTAATGAAGCATTATACAATGGGGCAAAGTTACCTGTGAGTGATTTTGTGATTAGCACGTACATGCAGCAATTGCCAGCAAACCCTTCTAATTTCTGTACTTCCTTTTTCTAGGTAGTCTCCATTTGAGGAGCGTAATATAATCTTACTGGAGCTGTACGGATAAATGTTAACTTAACCTTTTGTCTCCTAACATTCTAACTTAACTTTAACTGTTCCAGTTAAATATAATTTTGATCTGAACTGGTTGTAAGACACTGTCTCTGCTGTTAGGATGTGTAGGACAAGTTGTGTTTAGCTTTAATGCAAAAAAGCAGTTTCTGTTTTATGTGTAATACACAGAATATCCTGTTAATGTGATAGTTTTGAAGAAGGAAAGGTGTGGCTCCTGCAGTGGGGAGAAGATTGCATGGCTTGGCTAAGTCTTCTATTAATTGTATTGTTGATCCCTGCCTCTAAAATGCAAAGAATCTCCTGTGTAATGCTTACTGTCGACGACAACATTCCCAGGTATCATTAGAGACATCACCAGAGCCAGGCACAATAATCTCATGAAGGCCACACACACAAACGCAGGGACCCACACAAACATAGAATAACTGGTGTTTTACTAATTTCTTGAAGATCTGCGCTTGAAATTAATGGTCGTTCACCCACTAAAGAGACTTTGTTGTTTTGTCGGCAAACGAGTAAGCAAAATTGTATAGTGTATCTTGAAAAACAAAGATATTAAACCCAGAAGCCTGCGGCATACATCTATCAAAGCGATCTCCTTTCACAATGAAGAAAGATAGACCTTCCTTTGTCATATCGAAGTCTACCATTGCAGTTACCTCTAACTCTAGTTTCCTTAGTGAAGTGACTCCTGACCTTAAATAATTGCCTTTAATAAACCATTGATTGACCTGACATTCAATATGGTTAGTGCCTGAACCCTGACTTTTTCTGACAGAGGTACGGACAGAGAGAAACTCCCCTCTAAATTTCACACCAGAGAGAGAGAGAGAGTATATATATATATATATATATATATATATATATATATATATATATATATATATATATATATATATATATATATATATATATATATATATATATATATATATATATATATATATATATATATATATATATATATATATATGTTGATCGAGAGGCGTTCCAACATCTGGCTACCGCAGACACCCTTCCTCCTCTGCTTCCGGCCCATGACCAGGACAGATTACGCCTGCCGTGCCACACTCTCTCTCACACACACACACACACACACACACACACACGCTTGCAGTAGCTGTGGGCGGTGGCCGGGGCCGGCTCTCAGCTACGGCGGCATAGGCCGGGGCCCCCCTGGGAGCCGCCTTGCGGGCGGGAGAGGGATGGCTGGGACACAGTCCCAGACCTGCTGTCACACACGGCCTCGTGCTCTCACTGATGGGGTCGGGGGGGGGGGTACGGTGTCAGCGCGACGCAACGCAACGGGAGGCTACGCATGCTATGGGCATTGTTTCTGTTTTAGCGACGCAAGCGATTTGTCAAGGGGAAAGCTAATCAGAGAAACGTATCATAGGACCCCCATCCAGGCTGGCCCAGTGCCACTGCGGGGCCGTCTCTATTTTGGAGGCCAGAGACATGACTGCCAGACTGGCTTTAGGTTAGGATACTGTGGCCTCCGTCTCTCACCATAGGGGTATTACGATCTCACCCCCTCTGACCTCTACAGT
>JAPMUY010011031.1:82500-120000 GCA_026901105.3 Galaxias olidus | reverse complement strand
CACACACACACACACACACACACACACACACACACACACACACACACCCACACACGCACAGAAAAAGAGACACACCTTTACAACCCGAATACTATTTACATTAAATCACTCAGATCCAAACAGATAGCATACTGTACATTCCCTGTCCTATATATAGAAATATATATCTTATAGTCCTAAATATTTGAAGCTCAGTGATGAAGTTTTATTGTCTTTTTTTTCACTTGAGAGGTTAAATGAAACCCTACACGTTTTGGGTCATCTATTGGACCAACCTCAGACGATGTATTTTGAAAGTCTGGTCTGTGGCTCTAGTTCCCCTTCCTGTTAGCCTTCTGTCACTCTGTCACAATCTAATCCACTACCCTAAACCTGGGGCCATATATGGCCGGCTGGCACCACTCATTCTGGTGGCTGCTCCAAAGATTTCAGCCAACCGGAGGAATGCTCGTGCCTATATATCTAAAACCATACATTATAAAAAAATAAACACACACACACAATCAGACACATGCACACACTTTCTCTCTGCTTAAAAGGAATATATGCTGTGAAAAGACTTACCCATGCTATACTTGGCTTTGGTGCATTTTGTCCGTTTTAATATTTCAAAAACCTGATAAGGGGAGAAAAATGACTAAACTGGTAGAACAGTACATAATGTGCAGCACAGCATATTAGCACCGCAAACAGGTTAAACCCTTTCAATACTAATTGCAGCTTAGTAAAGGTCAGTCCTTTTATATCTTAATATAGACTTTTTTTTATATAAATATCTAAAAGGAAATGTACAATAATTTAAATGTGGAAGTGGTATTCCAATAGGTTGAGACATTTCTGATTTGCGTGAGCTCCATGGACAGTCCCACAGCATGAGGGCTCTACAGAAGAATAACCAGATGCAAACACACAGACATACTTTCAGACATAAACACACAGACAGACAGACAGACAGACAGACAGATAGACAGTACAGACAGTACAGACAGACAGAGACAGACAGACAGACAGACAGACAGTACAGACAGTACAGACAGACAGAGACAGACAGACAGACAGTGAGGAATGGCAGAAAGCTTACTATTGAACTTCTGGTTTTACTGTCAAAGAAGGAGTCTTTGTCTGACAAGTCGAACCTGAAAATGAAACACACACACACACACACACACACACACACACACACACACACACACACACACACACACACACACACACACACAATTATACTAATACACATTTATTATTCTAAGCCGTTTTAACATCATAACATAATCACATATGATGTATACGTATTGCACTTACAATACAATTGCGCTAAGGCGAAGTAAATCGCCTAACCCCACCCTGGTCCCAACCCAGTGACGGCCGATCCCAGCCACAGCATCCTGAGAAACATGCTGTAGGTGCAAGGGACTCGGGAGCGGATCACTAGATCCAAAGAGCAGGACTTGTATCCTGCCATAACCTAAAACAACCCTCTGTGTAATCCACGTTCCCAGCGCAAACACAACAACATCGACGCCAGATTCCCGTTAAAGCTCCTAATAGCCGTGTTTACGGCCCGCTCGCCCTCCTCCCGTAGGCCGCTGTGTGTGCGTGCTGTTTGCCTAAGATCCAAACCCGATAAGCCCTTGCTTTATTAATAATAGCACAACATTTTCTGAAGCCTGTTTGTTTGGCCTGGGTCTCCTGACGACGTGGTCTCGTGAGCCGGTATGCCTCTCCTCAGAGAGGGGGGGGGGCTCCGCAGGCCGCCGGGGGGGCCGCGGGGTCTGGCACTGTCTCCATGGCTCTCTAGGAACACAACTCGCTTGCCGTGTTGCCGCTTGACCCGCGCCATCAAAACGGCGAAGAGGGAAGGTTCTCCATTCGACACTTGATTCTCTGCGTGTGGTGACGCCTACCTCTGGGACGCATCGAGGTCCTTTTGGAGTGGAATCAAAGGAGGGGCATCAATAAAACAGAGAGCTGGGGGGGGGGGGGTTCTGAAGTATCAGTGCGGGCCACTAGCAGCCAGCCACGCCATATGTCAGCTGCCATATGCCTCTTGTTGGGAGGACACTTTAATAACACCCGGAGGAGTACAAACCAGGGCACGACTCCAGTGACACATTTTGCTTCTGTTAACGCAACGCTCAAATGTACACACACACACACACACACACACACACACACACACACACACACACACACGTACATCGAGGGTATCGTCCATGACGGAACAGGATCTAGGGCTGTGGTTAAAAGGGGACTCTGTCTTGGACTCCCCTGTTTGGGTGGCCGACTCGAGAGGGAGTCCCCCGGGGCGAAAGAGAGGGAGCGACCGAGGGTCGGAGACAGGCAGGGAGCGGGGCGGGGGGACTCACAGGTGCTGCTTCTCCCTGGAGAAGGTGTAGGAGAGGTGCTTGACGTTGGGCGGCCGGCTCTCCTCCACGTGGGGGTGCAGGGGCTCCGAGGCCTTGGTGATCAGCGTGCTGAGCTTCTCCAGGACGCTGCTGCTCTGCTTCACCTCGTACATCTGACACGGGCACACACACGCACGCACACACACACACACACACACACACACACACACACACACACACACACACACAGACACACACACACAGACAGGTGAAAGGATCAGTTGTAGCACACACATGTCTGATGTAGCTGACGTCTCCCACTGAAAGGATAGCTTGTGGATGGTCTACCTCTGTGTGAGTAGACCACAACGTGACACATAGATAACCCAGCAGACTCCTCAGACTACTAAAGGACTGTTTTGGTGGGTGAGTGTGGCTTCCTCTACCTTCTTGGTGGGCATCTTTAACTTCATGAACTCGGCCTCCCGACACAGGACGCTCCATGGAGCATGGATCTTCACAAAGCCCACGCCTGGAATCTTGGTCTGTGTGTGACAGACACATGGGGAGATAAGAGTAACGCGTTCACAACAGTAACAGACATCAACGTGTTCTTCATGATTAGTGACAAATCCAACTGAAGAACTCATCAATTTACCACCCCTATGGAGTATCGTGTTTTCCTTCTGTACAATGATCGGGACTCGATTGTCCTTATACTTGGAGCCACCGCGGAAAACCGCGTCTCCTGTTTTCAGAGTCAAACGTCTTCACCCACAGACCCACACATCAAAGAGAATGGGCGCACAACCAAAGAGAAACTGATGACTTTAGGGAAAGTCATCCATTCCGCTGGCCGACAGCCGGGGTAAACAAAACGCTATCTCTACAAACAAATCCCTCCTCTACACTCGAGCACGAACACAAGGGAGTCTGGGAAAAAGAGAGAGGGATGGGAAAGTATGAGCGATGTTGACGCTCCAAAGAACTGATACCAGTGACAAAACGCTGGCGTTGTGCACACAGATTCTGTTTGTGGAAACAGCAGCAACCCAAACACAGCGGTGCCTTGGCGGGGGGTTGGTGTTGTTGAATATTTCAAAACACGGCGTTTGTGTAAACCGCCATGTTGCTCTCTGGCGCTCGGACAAAACCTCCGGGTCGCGTTCGGCTTCTGTAGGTTTGCCCACCCCGCCGTGACGGGCGCGTGATGCCCTGTCCCTAACCAAGATGGACGAAAGCACAGACGCACGGGGACCGTCCTCTCTGTCTTTGTGAACGACGAGAGCTCCCGCCCGCTCACCACCTGAGTCCTCCCCCCCCACTCGGGCTAGCCTGAGGACCCGCTCTCCGGCTGTCAAAGCCAGCCTCTCAGAATGGAACTCCACAGCGGACGTCAACCAGAAAGATGCCGGTCAGGGACAGAACCTGTTGACCACGTCCTGCTGCCGTTCTCAGAGCCTCCGGTCTCACGCGGTCGCCACGCTGCGTTAACACAGCAAACCCTTCTACACCATAACACCACCTTGTGTACTGTGATAGGGCGTACAACCATTCTTTTTTGCGTAGCTAAACGTATACTGGACCAAACAAAATGTATCCCTAATTATATAAGTCATATCGACATATTTGTATTATCATTATTATAGTGAAAAACATAACCACCAAAGCCTAAACAACGTTTGGATTAAAAACAAATCCCCTCTAAAACCCATTGTGGCTTCAGCTCTGTCCATCAGCGTCCATCTATTGGGTCCAGATGTGTCGCAAGTCAACGAAGTGAGCGCTGGTCACACACTAGTCTAAGTCAACAGGGCTGCTAATGGTCTTTAATAGGCCGGGCGCCCGCCGATCAACTCGGCCCCGATCGGCAGTGACGATGACGTACCGCAGGCTCTCTTCTTCCTCCGTCCCCCATCCCCCTCTCGCTCACGGGGTCTCACCCGTGATGTGCTCGGAGCAGATTGTTATTTCTGTGCACCGCCCTTTGAGAAGTGCGAACACGTTTGAGGTGATTGGTCCTGGTCAGAGCACAGGGCTCTGTAACGCAATTAGACACGAGACACAGCAAACCTAATGTGATAAGAACCCCCCCCCCCCCACACACACACACTTCATTTCCTGTGTTGGTGTTTCGCAAGCGGAGTTCTGAGCATCGTGAAAAGACCAAGCAAACTTTATTTAATTAGATAAGCGGGCTTAGGAAAGATATCACTTATCAATTAGCACGCTCCACTTCGGGGACCTCCGTACAATTTTGGCAAGCAAAAAGCGGCACACTTCTTAGCGATTGGCATACTTCTGTAACAACTTTGGGAGGCCATTTATTAAGTTCAGCCTAAGGCAGGGTTTGTACAAGGGGATGTGCCAGGGTAAGGTAAGATCCATGTTCCAGTAAATATCACACGTAAGCAAGTAATGTCCCCCCGCCCCCCCCCCCCAGTTTAGTAGCAAGGTTTTTTTCAAGTTCCTGCTCTGCTCTGTGTATATGTGTGCTTCTCTCTGCGTGTGTGTGTATGTGTGTGTGTGTGTGTGTGTGTCCGTGTGTGTGTGTGTGCGTGTTTGTGTGTGTGTGTGCGTGTGTGAAATGTGTGTTTGTCTGTGTGTGTGTGTGTGTGTGTGTCTGTGTGTGAAATGTGTGTTTCTGTGTGTGTCTAGATGTCTCCGACGGGAAACGTAATCGTCTTCTTATGCTCGTTTATATGTCTGTGTGTGTGTCAGTTGAGCAGCTATCATGGAGGGCACCCACAGGGATTTGTCTCCGTCGTGTTCTCCTGTCGGCGTTTCCATGTTGCTAAGCCTTTGGGCACGTGGGCAGGTTCAAGGTTACCGTCAGTGCAACCAGTTGCCATGGCCCTGAGCATGTTTGAAGAAGTACCTGATTAGCATCACTCGCCATAATACAGTATTGGCTACAACAGAGCGCCCATTATAATGTAGCACTGAGTCACGCGGGCACAGAACGCCTAGGGCCCTGGGCTCGTAAGCACCTTCCAGATTATCTTCCCTAGACTCACCATTGCCCTTGATTCAACACGATGCTTTCCAAACACGCATGAGGCAGCTGTCTCCTTCCCTGCAATACGCATTGTGCATGCAAAAAAAAAAGAAAAAAATAGCAACTTCTGCCCAAAAAATAAAGCGTCAAGATGGGCAGCATAAAATCAGAAACGATTATCCACCGTTCATTTTTCCCTCCGGGACGTGGGAGGATAGTGACACTTATCTTTTACGAAGTAGTCAGGAAGATGGCGTTTGGTGATGCCAGGAAAACCCCAAACGTTTTGGCCCACTGGAGGAAGACGTTTTCTTAGGTCAGAGGCCAGATGGTGCACATCGATTGGCGAACATTCACGTGCTTCTCTTCTATGCTAACAGTGAATGCATTGACGAGCTAACTGGCCATTACTGACAAGCCGCATTGTTGAGGTGGCCCCTTAAAGCAAAACAAGCCGCGGTGATATTGACGTATATTACTGTGTCTCCGGTGCGTTATGCTAAATGGCAGGGTCCGGTCGGTATTGTGGTGCATATGGTTTCACGGTTGGGGAAATGGATCAGGCTGAGATTCACTGGGCAGGTCGACGCAGGGCTGGGCCGGGCGAGGCGGGGCGAGGCTGATATGTGGAGGGTGTAACGTTGCCAACCTCTCGAAGATGCACACAGACACACACTCAGACATTCACACAAGCACACACCTACACACACATATATATATATACACACATACACAAACATCCACAGCCACATGGGTAAAGAGATCTCCATGGCAGCTGTCATCTTGCCATCCTCAGCACTTAGCGGTTGGATAGGTCTCAGAGAATTCTGCTCTCCAACCAGAAGAACCAGACTACCCATCGGGCTCCCAGGTCAGCCTCCCATTCCACAGAACACACCTTCCAGGGTTGTCTGTGAAGGAGCCTGCGGTGTGTTGTCACTCAAATAGTCACAGGTTTGGGGCTGTCTGAAACCACAAAGCTCTGATAGCATAAACAGGGTCGCACCCCTAAGAAAGTCTGAAATCGATCTTACCGTCGCACATAGTTGTACCAAAATACTTGACAGCTATCTAACAGCTGTAGGCCTACGTTTAAGAGATAGTGGGGAAGATGGGTGAGTGAAGGGCGGTCATTTGCTAATAAAACACATTTTTCTCTCCGGTAATGCAAAGTTTGAGTTGGGCGATGGGTTTTTTGAAAACCTCCAGCCCAAACCATGACAGGGACCCGGGGACAGCCCCCTCCCCCCATCCCCCGGCCACTTCACTATAGGCCAGCTCCAGCTGGTGCCGTGCCAAACCACAATGTATCTTTTGTGTGCGTTGACACGCCGGGGGTCTCCAGGCAAACGCGCTGAGGTCAGCTCAAAGACAAAACCCCCCTGATCCAGCCTCCCCCAGCGGGGAACAAAGAGCGAGAGGACTGGCTGAAACGCCGGAGCTCCACGGCCATGAATGCTCTGAACCTGTAGCTAGCCCGCTAACGCTAGCGGGGACTTACAGAAACGTGGAAAAGAGAGGGAAAGATTGTGTCAGGCACGCGGGACAACACAGAGAGAGAGAGGAAAGAGACAAGAGGGAGACGGACAGAGAGAGGGGGGGGGGGGGGGTGACTCACGTCCTCGTCCTTCTCCAGCTCCAGGCCCATGTCGCGGAGGTTGCTCTCAAACTCCTCCCGGCGGAACCTCTTGTCGTCCTCGTGGTAGTCCGCCGTGCTGTTCTCCAGGGGGCCCGGCGCCTCGGGGTCACCTGGGGCCGGTGGCGCGTGGCCCGGGACGGAGACGGAGCGGGCGCGCGGGCCCCGGCGCAGGCTCCGCGTCAGGGCGTTGTCGGTGAAGCGGGAGGACTGGCGGTGCGCGCGGCCGGCGCTGGGCTTCTTGACGTGGTAGGTGAGCACGTAGTCGACGCGCCGCTCGCCGTCCTGGAAGTAGAGGCCGTGCTGGCATCGTGTGTTCTCCTCTGGACTCAGCGAGTTGAGCAGCTGCCGGGCACACAGGGAGAGGGGAGGAGGGACGGGCATTAGGCAAGCTGGCTGGGGGCTCCCACATGTGCGTCGGGGGATGTGTGTGTGTGCGCGCCGTCATGTTTGTGTGTCGGCGCGTGTGTACCTGTGTGTGTGTGCGGGGAGTGGGTGCGGCTTATGGAGAGGGGCAGCGGGGCTAGTGTGTGCTAGTCGAGGCTGGACAGTCAGCGGTGGGGCGGATGGTCTTTATGCTGCGGCCCCTCCGGAGGACGCCACTCGGCTTTTGTTTGGCTCGCTTCAGTGCGCTAGTTATTATTGTGGAGATTCAATAAGCAGTGGAGATGGAAAGTATATTGTGGGCAAAGTAAATAAAGGAAGGCAGCTTGACAAAATGAAACACTTTTGTATCACTAAATACAAAACATAGCTACGGCATTGATGAAAAGGCTGTTGATCATGTACAAATATGAATCCAAAATCATATCCAAAAATATTCTAATAAATATTTATATGATTGATGGTGATGGAGAGTTCATATATTGACTAATTAATCACCACGATGTAACTTAAAACACCAAAATGTAAACCAATCTTTTTTTCACAAAGTAACATTTGACATACTCACTGTTTCGCTGGTACTTCCAGTATACTTAATTTAAAACGACGCCGCAAAGGATTTCAAATATAGATTTGACCAACCCAATGTTTGTGTTTGTATTTCATAATGCTGTCCTGTTTATATTTAGTCTGTCCCTTTACATAAAATAATACTTTCTAATATATATTTCTGCTGAAAATGTTTTTGAGGGATTACCATCTCGGACGTGTCAGATTCCGATCACTTGATTTAAAACGACTGGATGAATGTTTTTCTTATACTAGATGTTTTTGTAAATTTCTTGATATATACTTTGATGACTATCTCAGAGAGAATTCCTTTGAAGGGGGCGAGTTGGCCAACTGATGCTGTGATCCAGCATCAAACTAGACGAGCAGACCATAGACTTTACCGACAACCCTAAACCAGTGCGTGAGGGTATGCGTGTGTGTATGTGTGTGTGCGTATCTTACATTGATGTAATAGTTTTCTGAGAACCAACTCCTGATACTGAGCACACAGTCAACACTGTATAAATGTAGGACTTTCTGCAGTATGTACTTTTGATATTATATCAAAGTTACATTCGATTTACATGTTGCAGGTACTTAGTAGTTCATCGTTAAAAGATAAAACTCAGGATATTTTGCTGTTCAAACAGATATTGTTTTTCAAGCAGATGCTTTTGTAGAGCTACTCACATTCCTTAAGTGTCACACATACTGCTGTGTCAATCCATGTGTGTGTGTGTGTGTGTGTGTGTGCACTCCCTCACAGCCACACGTGTGTGCCTGCATGCAATGTCCAGGCAAAATGGCAACAAGTCCTGATTAACTTGACCTTTCCCGCAGCCTTAGAGCCAAGCCGCTGACTGACAGGGATCTTAAACAGGTTTTGGAGCGGCCCCGTCAGGCTGACCACTCCGTCCTGTATCAGCATCCTCCAGACCACCCCGTCACATGATCACTCACAATAACACCGTCGAACGTCCCTGTGTGGACGATTTGGAGAGCGGTGACCCAGCTGATTTTCTATTTTTATTCCCCATTTCTGAACCGAGTGGCCTACATAGAGCGCAGCACGCCCAATACAATCACTCCGACCTAATTGGACGTTTACCCCATTAGCCAGGACTCCTCACGGCCGCACAGGGTCCGACTTTCACGAGAGACCGTTAGAGCTCCTACCAATGCGTTTCACATTTGTTTCATGCAATGTTTTCTTTTGTGTGCAGATACTTCGATGTAGATGAAGCCTGCGTGGATTCATACAATTGAATC
The DNA here is from genome assembly GCA_026901105.3 of Galaxias olidus. NCBI lineage: Eukaryota > Metazoa > Chordata > Actinopteri > Galaxiiformes > Galaxiidae > Galaxias > Galaxias olidus. The sequence goes on along the minus strand of JAPMUY010011031.1, from coordinate 110,816 downwards.
AGGTGAGACGCAATGGTGTCAGTGAGGTCCCACGTGGTTTGGTTGAATTGAATTGGATCTGATTGTGCCAGAGTTAGGACATGACTTGGAGACGCCAGCCGTCATGTAATTACCTAATGTGATAGCAATCTATCCCTCTATTCAGCGCGTGCCAGTCAGAGTCACGACCTACAACGTGCATTTCATTACTAGCAGGCAATGAAACAGACTACATGAAATACTTGTCTTGTGTTAGGGACTCAACATTCACATTGCATACTCGGCATACACATGTACAGCAGGTGAACACACACCTCACTGCGCGCCCTTTGACAAAGAACTATGTTTCTCATCGAGCGCCACATGAGACCACAGACTAGTCCTCACAATGAAGCTAATATCGGGTCAACTCATCTGAAACGTGCACGTTGCACCCACATTACTCAACAATTTTAGAGTGTACAAAGTTAGTGCTCCAATCATTGTACATGTTTCGACTGAAGATCAACAACCAAACTGACTTCTGAAACATAATTAAATTCAAAACCTAAGCTATCTAATAACAAAAGGTAACAGATCGACTCCGTAATGCCAGCAAGTGCCTCGAGCCGCGCCAGTCTCTCTCTGACCAAACAGCTTGGCCCTGAAAACAGCCTTACAGCCCCTGGAGGCATGTGCAAACACGTGGCACGGACCCTCTCCCGCGATCCCCCTACCCCCGCTCTCTAACGCCCCTGCTCCACTCACTTGAAACTTGCCGTGGAAGACCACGTCCTTGAGGAAGTGGGGAGGCTGTCGCTGAGAGCCGGGAGGCAGAGGGCTTCCAGGGATTTCTTCTGTATTCCCTGCCATCTTCCCATCACTGGGCCAGCGAGTGGGCGCGCGCGGGAACAGACGGCCGAGGCGGGAGGCTGCTCCCTCCGCGTGCGAAAAGACTCCTCGCGCTCCCTGACTTGCTCTCCGTCTCTCCGACCGAGTCGCTCTTTTTCTTCTCCTTTCTCTCGCTGCGTGACTCGCTCGCTAGTCCGCGGGGATGAACTGAGCTCCTGGTCTCGCTGCACGACCAGCTTGTTACTTGAGAAGTCGCCGGAGAAGCCAAGGTCTAAACTTAGACGGAACCATAAAGCTGCCATCTGCAAGCGGTGGCCACGCAAGGTGCCCTCTCCCTCCAGTTTTATCGCTACGGGGGGAAAAGTACGAGCGCATGTTCGACGCCTTTTCATAAGTGACTGCTAATCATTCCCGGGCCAAGGTCAAGATGCCTTACACGTCAGGGGGGGGGGGGGTAAACATGGGTCTGACAAGACTAACATTCACTGAGGGTGTCCTCAGGAGACGGTCTGAACACACACACACACACACACACACACGGTGAACACTGGTTCAGACTACTTGTTGGAAGTGAGGAGCACTGGAGCCGGGCTACATATCATACAGTGTTTACAATTTGTCAGGAACGAATAAGTTAGAGTGACAAATATACTCACAAAAGCTTCACAATGAAGACTGATGATGCTGGCTTTTCTGGTTGTTTGAGGGAGTTTACAGTGCATTTTGAAAGATGACAGTTCGGGGCCGTCTAGATCAAAGTGAAATCGCAATAGGGACAGTTTGTGTACATAAATGAAAATCGACCCCCCCCCCCCCCCCCCCCCCAAAAAAAACTGGCAATTGTTTATTGTACAGGAAATTAAGTTGAGAAAATCCACAAAACAACAGTACTTGGCCTCACACTTCAATCCCATGGCATTACACAAGGCTGAGAGCAACCCGTATCCGGGGGTCCAGCGTATTTTTAGCTTTTAAGAGCCAAATAATACACAGCTAACAAACCAAACAAACGCGGGGTCTTGTACAACGCTGGCCGCGGACTCCCAGGGGAAAACATGTGTCTGACAGGCCGCTGGGAGCAGGAAGTGAGGCTCCGAGGTCACTTCTCAAAGGAAACACCAGGATGTGGTCTTCAGCTACCCTTGCCCCCCCCCCCCCCCCCCCCCCCTCCGAAGCTCAGCAGGCCCATTCACAGCGTGCAGGCAGGCCCACACCAGTGCGGAGCTCGCTCGCCCTGGCCGGTGCTGTTGAAAAGGTACCATTGACGTCCACGCCTTGCGGAGGTAAACATGCAATCACCTCCACAGCTCTAGCGGTCTTCAGTCCTCGCTCAACAGGGCGGAGGCCAAATCACAGAGGCCTGGTCTGTAGAGGCCTCACAGTGAAGCCTGTGCAAGGTATCAGGGAGTGTGGCTGGATCGAGACAAAGCACAAAATGTGTTGGATAATTACGCATTGCTTACGCAAACAAGCTACAGGTTGTCCCACTACATTGGCACATTGTTTATTGGTAGCAAGCTGGGGGAAAGAACGCTAAGCAGGGAATAAGGACGTGTTGACATTTCTACGAAAAGCGGGTTAGTATGCGGAGAGATATCATATGAATGTCTGTCCCTCTGGATTCTGACAGGACATTCTTTCTATTAGATCCCCACAAAGGAAAGTTTGCCAGGCCTAGTTACGTGACTGATAGGAACACTGGAGAATACAGACAATGCCGCTTTTGGCCTGCTCACATGTAGTACACAAATCAACTAGGCTTCAGGGTGTATTTCCTGCTGTCAACAGTTACCTCTCTCCCGGAGCGTACGTGCTTTAGATGGCGCTATAGGACTGTGTGGGCTTTGGTTGCTGTACAGTGATAGTGATGGTGACTCACTGCATGCAGTCCACTTACAGAGAGAACTCTATATTACTGTTATCAAAACGCGGAGCTAGACCCAGTGCTTGTGGCCTCCGTGGGGTAGCTAACAGGCTTGGCCTGCCGTGACGTGAGTCTGGCAGGCTTCTTTCTAACCGTGAAGGAACACTCCCATCTCTCTAGCTCTGCTCGTCGGCGTCTCCACTGCTGTAAAGTGCCCGTGCATCCAGTTCCGAATGGCCGACCAAAGAGACAGGGACTTACCACGGCGTCGCGCTGAACATAACCGATGTCCTCGATCCCCTTGATGTTGATGATGTCCACCTCCTTCTGCACGCCAGGCACCGGGATGGGCCGCTCAGCCCTCTTCATGACGCGGCGGCAGGCGGCAGGCCAACCCGGCTGAGAGGGGGAGGAGGTCCACGGAACGTCACCTGCCTGTGGAAAGAACAAGAGTCACCTCAACCTTCCAAGCGTTGGTTCTCCATCTCCTCCCACATCCAGGTAGGGACAGGTCTGAAGACACAGCGGTCGACCTAGCAGTACACCAGTACACCAGCAAAGTAGCGTCAGTGCTGCGTATGGAGCGGCCTTGATCTACGTTTGTCTGAACCATATCGAACAATGCAGAACTCGACTGTCACACTTTCTGTCACAGCGCCATGTCTGTTGAATGGTAATGGGGTTTTGTTCCATGATAAGCGGAAACCTCTGCAGGGGGTTAAAACCTGATTGTTGATTGGGGATGATTCCGAGAGGCAATTAAGGAAGTGCGCCGACAAGCGTTTCTTGTTTCAGAACCAGTGGCGGAAATAGCCACAGGAAGTAAATCATCCTCAGCACCTGATACCAACCTCCGTTAAATTCACTCTACAGACAGCCTGGCATGTTCCAAGCTGCCTGGAATGCCACACCAACTGTGGAGTCGGAGTACTACAGCATCTAGCCTATGAAAATGTTCAAGCGGGCTATATTTGAGATCGCATGCTTGTGTTGTTACCGCCATGTAGACCACTTACCAACGCATTTGTCTCTGATATTTGGGACAGCAATATTTATGTGTAGAGTTTAGATTGCGTGAGAGCCAGTGGATGTGCCAATCCCATTTTGGGCTATGCTTTAAAGTTAGAGCCCATCTCTCATAGCAACAGATAGCAACAGTACCGAGTCCCCAGTGACTGTTGCTAATGGAACTTATCAAACTGTGTTTAAATCAAAACAGAAAATGATATGATTATGAACATTAGCTAAACATAATGCTTTAGATATATAGCAGAAAGATAAGAGCATGACCATTAGCTAAATCTTTCAACAAAAAAAATTGTTTCAGATTCTAAGGAGAAGGTCTCGTGGTTAACCTTTAAATCCAAAACAAATGAATAGGTTATTCTATTTGAAATGTAGCTGTTTAATTTAGTATCTATAACATTCGTAACGTGACTGAGGCCCAAGTCTTGTTGAATAGGAATCTATTATTAGATGAAGAGAACCGCTCTTGGATCCGAACCCTTACATTCAGGTGCTGCAAGCTCTACCCAGGCAAATCATTTCACTTTCTTAATTAATTGAATGTACAAAAAGCAACACTTTCTGAAAACTTACAGCCAACTCCTTACAAAAGCACATGTATTGCCTCGGACACCATTGTCACCCCAGCCTCCATTTACCATCCCTTTCAACAACTATCAAACCCACATGCAGAGCTCCAGACGGCCACCAATTTGGTGTCAAATGCCACCACAAATCTGTCCACTGCCACTAAGGAACATTATTGGTGGCAGTGCTGACCTTTTTTGTTATTACTCATGTTAATTTAAGTTATTGAACATTATGCACCTTAAATAAGAGCACTTTCATTTTAGTTGATTAGTATGTTATGTTCATCAAAATGAACTGTTGCACCTTATTACTGTTTAAAAATGTTTTGTTGATTTCATATAAAATACCAAAAAAAAAGCTGCCACCAGTTTTTGTGCTACTGCCACTAACTGAAAGACTGGAGTCCTGCCCTAATGTGACAACAAACATCTCAAAAGAGCGTGTTATTGTTTGTTATGAATATCCCTACTGATGCCGGACCTTCCAAAATCAACATCAATGTTTATGAAGCGGCCACTTTTGATCCCACCCCTAGCTAGCTAGCTGACCCAAACAGGACTGGGGAATGCGGAGCCTTCCATTAAAGTTAATACATTTCCATGTGCCCTTGTTCAATTTCTTCACTGCCAGACGATAGCGCTGGATGACAGCCTGAGTGACATGACAGATCTCCTTAACTCTGTGAAAGGAACACACACAGGACACATGGGAGGGAAGAGCGGTCTAAGATGGAATGGGGCCCAATGTTCTGGCAGATCTGACCTCTGCAAGATAGAAGCTGAATTGCTGTTTATCCCATCCTGCAGTGCTGTTGCTGGATGTGAATGGCTGTTTTGGACAGGCGAACCTCACCCAGACGGAGCCCTTCCTCTCCTATCCCTGTCCCCTTCTCCTCCTCCTGCACTAAAAGACAGATATGTGCATGCATCCTCCCTGACACATAGTATTCTAAGTCCAGCTGGACCCCAACAATAGCCATTTCTGTGTCTGTTCTTTTTTTGTTTCCACTGACTTGCTCACTTGCACTCTCAGTGCATCTCTCCCTCTTCACTAGCTCGTGTGCTGCTCGTCTCTCTGGATGACCTGGGGCTTCAGTAACTCCAGTTCCCGGCTGAATGTAAATTAGTTGGCCATAGTTCTCTACTGTGCTTGTCAGTGCATCTAATCAGACTCAGATGGAGGGGACTTCGTGGGAATCCAGGGTTTAAAAAAAAAAAAGACAGTCTGAGAAGAAAAAAAAGGGAAAGAGAACTTCCTTCGTTCTATTATTAGAGCCGTCTCAGTGGAATTGAGACACGCTACATTCAATTAATAAAGTGGACACTGTGTCAATGGCCTCTCACGAATGACATCCAAGGGGGGTGTGTAGGTTTAACAATGACTTCCCAGGAAAGAGTACTGATATCTTCTCTTGCAATAGGGTAGCTCCAATTTCCATTTAAGCATAATGTAAATAAATAATGTATTAGTAAGAAAAATAGCTTCTCGAATACAAGTGTTGCTTGAATCCCATAAGAATAATGTTTTTTTTATTATCTATTAACTTTATGTTGAAATATATATATTTTAAAAATTACAATAACAACCTATGGTCTCTCAAGATTAGAGCTACTAAATTTACTTATCGTCATCTCCCAGGAGGCCGTTCCCCGCTCTCACATTACAGAGTACAAAGACATTGAAATACAATTTTGTTTCTTTAACAAAATGCTGTAATTGAATTATAGGATTCTGAACTTTTAAGTGTACAAGAAACTCATTTTGTATATTTTCACCTGTATAATCTTACCTCCTATACTTCGAAAGTATCAGCTACGACCCAGAAACACCATCAACAGTAGCTAGATGTATCGTTAACTTGTCGAGAAAGTCAAGAGAACATTTCTACCTTTTAAAAAAGTGAGTTCAGGCTATAACCTAATACCTTGATGATGACCGTTACCCTTCCTTTGCAACTTTTTGAGGAACCCAAAAAGATATCCAGTTACCTGTTTCAGCTTCTCCTGGTATAAATAACAATGGCATACATTTTGACTAGTTGATGGTAATTTGCTAGGTACTGTTTTAGATAACGGACAAACAATAAAAAAAAATTCCAAGTGCAGACAGGGCACCTGGAGCTGTCATTTGGTGGTGGAAAGCCTTTGCGTAGTACATGCGCCTGTTTTGTTTCCATAGTCTCATCAACCACTGCCCTAATCCAACCACACATACCGTAGTCCTGCATATCACAGCAGCTAAACAATGCAAACATCAACTATGACCTTCTCGAAGTTCCGCGCACAGAAGTGAGTGACAAAGACAGGTGAGGAAACTTTTACCCTCATTGCTTGTCTTTTACTTTTCGGCAGCCTTTTTTTTCTTGACACCGTGATGGAGAGAGGGGTTCCCCTGACTGCAGGAGTAAACGCGATTTGGGACAGATCGCATGGCCACTGAACATGCTAATAGAACCAATGGAGTTTACTCTCTCAAGAAAGGTTTAAACACTGTTTCCACTGGCACTGACAGCATGGTCTTGCGAGGTTACTGGCCAGGGCTTTATTTAGAACAACGGCAGTTTCAAAAGCATCTTCCCAATCCACTCACGGTCTAAACATGAAATTGTAGGCTACTACAAAGCTTACTGTTTTTGCAAGGAAAATACTGCAGCTCTAGGTCCATCTTAACCAACGGAAGTCCTTCTGTAGGTATTGTCAATGCAAAATGCGGTGTCAATGCGGTGTAAACGGTCACACAGTGTGTATCCCTTTTTTTAAAGATAGAGCAGTTATCAATGGTCAATTGGGATGCTTTGTTTACATCATGGAAACACGGAGATAAGCTCACAGCTAGTCATTAAGTAATATTAAGTTATAACATATGTTACACTTTTTCATTTTGAATTTTCTGATACATCTTCATACATAAATAATCATAATTAATATAAATGATGCAGCCAGTAATCTCTCACAGCAGATTAATAAAGTTTTACCTGTCGTATATTGTAGACAATTAACTGTTCAAGCGATGTAATTCCAATAGCTTACTGGAAGGCTACCGGTGGTTTAAATCCATAACGAACCGAACGCTTTTCTCACTCTCTCACCAACAAGCGCGCGCTTTTGTCCCCGAGTTGCACAAGTGCCCCTTCTTCGGCTCGCTGGAGAAGGGGGAGGGAGAAAAAGAGCGAATAGAGACCTAGAGATGGATGTTTATGTGCGTTTGTGTCGGCGGTCCTAATCAGTCACTGATATTATATTCAATTTCTGACATCTTAACTCATTCATGCCAAATTGGTGAGTTAGGGGAGGAGTATGCAATGCAGAAGCATCTGTGGAGACAATTCCCTTTCCACAACTTACGTTTTTTAATTGACACCTGAAAGGACCATGCACCGCTTTGTTGGGGCTTCTTTGTTTTCTGAGGCTACTGTCTGCACATTGCTTTTAAGTCTACATTCTTCATATGCAGGCTGAATATAACAGATAACCTTTCTCAGACTTCACAGATCTGGAGTCATAAAAAATATAACTTTTTTCTCTTGTCCCTGAATATACAGTACGTTCTCAAGATGTAAAGGTCTACATTTGGATCCGCTATTCAAATGTAAATAGAATAATGTGATTTGCTTTCACTCAAGCAGAGTTCCCGGCTTAATTCAGGAAGAAGACAACCAAACAACGGGTCACAAGGCGACTATTAACCACGGGACATAGTTCGACGAAAGGGCTATGTATTAGAGACAATAGGTCTCTAAAGTTTACTCTAGACCTTACATGATCATCTGAAAAATTAAATTGATAAAACACAATGACTGTATCTATATTTTGAAATCATTCATACATTTGTTTCCAAATAAAGTCAATTGAACTTACTGCAGAGTAATTTTTTTTGCAGCATACTCCATCAAACATTCTTGCTATAGTTTTCTTACTTTGATAGGTTAAGAGAAAATAACAAGACTGCTAGCAGTATTTTATGTCAGTACTTTCTGTAAACTGCCTGTATCCAGAATTATCTGAAAAGCTCTACATAAACTCTCACGTTAAAGAGAGTGTGTCCTCACGCTGGCAAGCCCGCTGCATAACCTCTGCAAGCTCTGGGTACCTTGGTTGTATAAACTCCGTGAACGATTTCAAAATAGATCTTGGCTGTGGGCACTTTGAATCTGTGCTCTGAGCGAATGTGCATGCACCGAGGGGAGTCCACCTGACACCTTGGACAGGAACGGGGTTTCCCTTGGCATATGGTCAATAATCACAGTGGCAGCACCATGTAGTGCTGACAAAGACTGGCGTTTTATTTTATTTACAATGCAAACTGAACTTGGCCTGAGGGTGCTGAACAGTTTGCTTGTCTGCCACAGGATTGTTGAATGGCAAAGGGTTGGTCCCTGATTACTTTAGATCAGCTTTTAACATGCCTATCCTGATGTCTTGAATGTAACCCTTGTGAAGGATCCTCAGGGGCGGTACAGTAATGGAACGGACTTCAATGACAGTATGTTTGATCACGTCACTGTATTGTGCTATATATTGCTTTCATAAAAGTATACTACCAGATGGAACTGTGTATGCGAGTCATGAATGTGCTGTCAGCCAGACAACCTTGAACAGGAATGGGATTCCCCTGACTGGACAGTTGGGGTGTGCTCTCTTCCAGAAAGGTGTTGCCTCTCTTGGGTACTTTCTCACTGCCAGTCACCGATCTATGGTGAGAGGCCACATTGACATCCAATGAAAGGGGAACGTCTTTTTGAAATAGAACCCGGTCCATATATGTGGATCACAGAGGAGTGTGCATGCTGCCAGACATTGCTGTGGCAGGTCACCATGAGCACAAGGTGTGCGGGGTTCAAACATGGATTTGAATTGGAATGCACGGGACAACTGTTGGCCACAGTTCTTTCCGTACACAAAGAAGGTGTTATAAAAGAGAAATCCGAGGGGAGAGGAGGGACACGAACTTGGACAGTAAGAAGGGCAAGACGATACGAGCGCGTTAGAGAGCCAGGAGCGTGTGAATGCAGAATGGGAAGCTACTGCAGGGTTGCGACACACAGAGAACGAAGGCGAAGGGAGGAGGAGAGGAGAGCTAAACCACGGAGGCCATGGAGGAAAGATGAAACGGAGGAAGGTGGGGGGTAGAGAGGAGGAACCACAGGGAGTCCAGCAGAGCACCTGTGACTGCTCATGGGATTCCTATACTTGTGGTTTCCACGACTGTGTACTGCGGGTATTGACAAGGCACTGATTAGTGTTGATTAAACCTGTTTTTAAATACAGTAGAGCGTCCACTGACTAATACATTCACCGTGGATCGACGAAATATGCAGCATATCTGCCTCAAGAAATGTACAACTACATTAACCATCACAGTTGACGTCTAAGGGAACTAAGTGAAACTGCCGTCCCTCAAAACAAAGTAAATAACACAAAGTTGAACAAAATGGCCACTGGGAGCTGATGAGTCAGCAGATGACATAGCAGTGACCCTCGACTTCTGCTGGTCTCCCTCTGATCTCCATCCCCAGCCTGGGAACACCACGAAGCTATTTATGAACACACAAATGACTAATTACTTGAGCCTTGTTCCACGGAATTAAAAACAGCTGTGGTCTGAGCCGTTGGCGTCAGATCATTATGGTATGACTCAGGGACTACTGTGGTAGGCCTGTTGGATTCGTGGTCATTTGATATAATGGCCTATTTTGAAATATGACAAGCAGGTTGAGCTGCTGCAAGATGAACGCAGACATATAATTTCAAATAATGCACCATAGGTCATAAAGTACGGATAACTTGTTGAGCAAAATCGACTGGCAGTAGTTTTCAATAGACCCCTGGCTCAATTTAAGTTGTCAATGGAATAGCCATTAAGCTAACTACAAAACCAGTTGTGCACAGTCATATTCAACCCTCACAGGAGGGGGGATTCAATCTATAAAAGAATGGATTTCTGCTATTGGACATAGTGCCTGTGTTTCTCCTGGGACAGTGAATCAGATGGGAGAGCTCGTCCACGATCTGGCCCTTTGTGTGTCTGTGTGTGCGTGTGTGTGTGTGTGTGTGTCCTCAGGGAGGACGGACCAGTGAGTAGCAAGGAGCGCTCTAACAGCTGGGCGTGGGGCAGGAACACACAGAGTGTTCTGGAAGGGCTCTGTCTTTCCCCCGGAGACCGTAGGTCCAGCCAAAGGGCCGGAGGGTCAGTGAGAATGACGGGGCCTGCCACAACCCTGGTTATCCCCTCTCCTCACGCAACCCACCGCAGAAACATAACAGGAACACCACGCTGAGCGCCGTGGACGGAAATAGACTCAAATGTGAACCTAATATTTGTCTCGGATGTACACAAACTGGGTAGGCTTTATGGACGCTGCCCCAAACCAGTGCTCCCGGGGGCGGCCGGGGGGAAATGAGCTGATGATGAGGTGCTCCGTGAAAGGTCAACTCTTACTGCTTCTTTGACAGAGAATTGCCCTCCAGGAAAAACTGCTCAGCAGAACAAACTTTTATGCTGACATAACCCAAACGAGCCTGTGTGTTTGTAAGTGGGTCCAGCGGGTGAGGACTCTCTCATTAGTTGAGATGAGGTGTTCTGAGACGTAGACGGAGAGAGTGCCACAGAGGGACAGCTGTTCGCCCTGTCTTGATCTCTGTCTTGATTTCGAAAGCTTTTGGACAAATCGGGTGTGTGTGTTTTTTATGTGTGGGGAGACCGTCGACCTCTTAAAGAAGGCCAAGTATTTCTCTTTTCCAGATCTCAATTGTATTCCTTCTAGAATGCATCCAACCCCAATCCCACATAGAATAAGACATGGACAGGAGGGTCCACTGCATAATATAAACCATCTATCCATCTTACTTGCTCCGTGCAATTTACAAGGCTGTAATGCCTAGAGGGGCGCTCCATGCTCCCAGGATATCCGGTCATAAGATAACAAACTACAGTACACATAATGTACACCAAGTGGCAGCATTGCTCTATTTAAAAGTTTGAACTTATCAGCGAGTGGAACACTACCTGTCTTTATCATTCTAAATACAAAGTGAGAACTTGTATTAAGAGGGATCATTAATTTACCAAAACATAAATAATTTTAAGACTTTCTACTAAAATCAAAAAAATCGTTCTTGAAGACTTGTTTTGTAGAAGACCATGTGTTGTATGGTAAAATAGTCAACCTTTGGTGGGGTGGGGGGCTGTGACACCTTTGGCACAGAGGTGGGGTGGGGGGCTGTGACACCTTTGGCACAGAGGTGGGGTGGGGGGCTGTGACACCTTTGGCACAGAGGTGGGGTGGGGGGCTGTGACACCTTTGGCACAGAGGTGGGGTGGGGGGCTGTGACACCTTTGATGTGGCAGCTAGGGTACGGACATGCAGACCTCCTGCTGATACCATCATCATATATTTGGCAACCTGCTGTTCACCTGCTTCAATCTTCACACCAATTCTCACCTACAGATAGTACCAAACATTTGGGGGACTATGGAAAACACAAGTGTTAAAATGGGTACCAATGTACTATCAAACAGATGTTTCAAATATTAAAAGAGGGTAATCAAATCAGAATGTAGTCCATCTTATAAAGGTTGTGAGATTTTTTAACTGACCTTTTATAAGATTTTGTAGACTATTCACATGTAGAATATTTTTCTGAAATGTAACACCTGGACAAAAAAAAATCAGATCACCAGCCACACATTGTGCAATGTTATATTTATTTCCTTCAATAAATTTTGGTTTCCATACAGGAGCACTGTTGACTTTTAAGAGGGGAATGTGCAGCCACAAAAGCCTCTCTTCCTCCCCGGTCCCAGAAATAATCTTCTCTAGAAAAGGAAAAGGAATTGGAGCACAAAATTACAGCAACATAGATTTAAGCATGAGGATGGGAAAGTGATAGAAATAAACGTGTGGAGTGACTATAGATTATTTTTGAATGGGGGCTTCAAACGAGCGGACGCAGCAGTAGGGCTAGAAAGGAGAGCTGTGAAATAAAGGCAGGATCCGACGTTTGACGTAACACGTTTCAGTGAATTAGGTGATAGTGCAGTAGTTAAAATACGATTATTTCCTCCTGGTCTTACAAACACAGTGGATCCGTTCACCTTAACGTCGTTGCTTATCAGCCACATGACCCATGAAGGACAGGGACCCACCCTCGGAAAAATTCTGTGCGATATTTAACTTCTTATGAAATATGGCAAAACATTGTGGTATAGTAGGATGGGCTTTTAAAGAGGGTATGGCTAATGCAGATTAAGATCTGGAGATAGGCCACCGCCCGGTCCAAAAAGAACTCCACCTGGACCCCTAGAGAACACTGTAACATAGTGTGGCACTGCACTGTGTCCTGCTCCATACTACTGCACTGCACTGGCAGACCTCCCCTGAAGGGCTGTGGATGGTGAATGTAAGAGAGGCAGAATAAGCTTTTTCAGTAGATCTCAAAACGATCAGGGGAATGAAGGTCTAAGCAAAATGGCAGGAGCTCACTCTGTCCTGAGAGGAAACACCATCGTCCACATTCAAGCCTGCACAGTGAGAGTGACAATGAGAAAGAGCGAGATATAGAGATATCTATATCTATATATATATATTATATATTGAGAGAGAGAGAGAGAGAGAGAGAGAGAGAGAGAGAGAGAGAGAGAGAGAGAGAGAGAGAGAGAGAGAGAGAGAGAGAGAGAGAGAGAGAGAGAGAGAGAGAGAGCGCACAGTTCTGCAAACGCTTGCACGCCATCTAGCGAGGGGGCTCCCATAAGTGCCGACGCGGGTTTTTTAACGTCTCCAAGGATTCATTTCACGTCGGAGGTCCTCTCAGGACAGGACCTACGCTGCGTCTCCAGGCTCCCAGGGACTATTTCGGAACGTAGGTCTGGTCAGCTCCTGTAGCAGCTCATGTTTGGCCCCGCAGGGCAGTGACCCCAGTGCAACGTGCAGCAGTCGATGTCTGTGCAGCAACAGTCACATTCGGTGGCGTGAGAACTCTCGAGGGGTGGGCTCACCAAAAGCAGCGCGGCGTACTCGCTAAAGCCTGGACGCACGGGAGACGGGCTAAGCCAGTTTCTCTCCACAACTCAGCCAACGGAGTTACAAAGGCAGGACTGATGGTGTGATGGTCAGTGAGCGGATGAAATTCATAAACGATTACTCTCATTCATGACGAGAATGATTAAAAGAAGCTCAATTTATGGATGTCGTTTTATGAGCGCTGTGCGTCTAGGTCCGTCTAGGGCAAGCAACGATAGACTACTTTTCACTATAGCTTTGGGAAACCCACCCCATAATAGTGTTTGAAGTTTCCTAGCAACATAGTGTAGAAATGTACAGCCTGAGAATATCTCGTCGTTTATACACACGATGCACAAACTATGCAATATATCAATTTAAATTCAGCGTAAAATTTACAGAGGCTTACAAATACAGGTTGTGAACTATTGGTTCGCTAGAAGTTATTCAAATATGCTCTAAGGTATAGGAATCAACACAGTTATTTATATAAATTTCAAAAATAGACAGAATGAGATCCTGGTACATAGTTATCTAACCTGGAAAATAATAAACTGAAAAAAAAACTTGCAAGAGAATTAATATATTATATTGCTTCTTATCCATATCTTTCTTTTATCTTAATACCATATTGTCTCTCGCTGGGTATTTCAGCACATATACTGTATATAGGGTTAAACCTTCATTATGTATATCTATACATCATCAAAAAATACCATGCTCGATCTTGTGATTTTGTTTGAAATAATATCTTCCAAACCCTTTAAGGTGAGTGTCATACTGGCAATGGTGTGAGTTATCACTAGCTAGCACTGTTGTAAATACCAAAAGACCAGTCATAAAATAATATCAATGTTTAACTGTGGTGACTGGTTTTAGGTAGTTAGCCAGCTCATCAGTTTCTATTGGTGACTGACTGGTTCGGTTGAGTACCTTACAATATCCTGGATTATGACTTTTCAACTAAACAAGGTTTAATTCTACAGAAATACAAAACGTCTCTAGCTTGGCACAAATGCAGGGCACGCTATGTGTGTGTGTTTCTGAAAAAAGCATGGAAATCCCCACAGCACAAGAGAAAAGACTCTATAATATCATCTCAATCGATCCTAGTTTCTCTACCTGCGGTTCCCCGTGGACATCCAGTTCAGTGACAGGCTCTTCTTCATCGTTACCATCAACATCATCAACATACACAACTTTAACACCATTTTTCGTTCAATAAATATATCTTCTAAGACTGCATTAGTGTTGTATACAAAAAAGTACAAATTGTCTACCCAACTGATACGTACTGTAGGTGTATTTGTCCGTCTTCAAAAACAAAACAAAAGAGGACAGAAAAAGAAAACAACAACTATCAAACTGCCCTACTATTGTGAGGTTCCCCCCTATGCATACTTATTTGAGAATAGTTTTCTATTCTGGCTAGTCGTGCTAACCGTCCTCATACTAGTTTGTATTCCCGGTGCTCTAAACGTTAAGCTCAGGACACGGATATAAACACATACCGGATTCCAAACAAGCTCCTAGCGCACAACACAATATTACGGCATGTCTGAAAAGATTGGCGAAACAGCGATGCGTCATAATACCCTTTTGATTGGCAGCCATGTTGTTTGATCACGGACCGTATGTTTGTTCTTCTAAGGACCTGTGTACGGTGGAGGTCAGGACTGGTTCACAACTCATCATGAGATCAACTCCCTTCGGATTGGCTGGAGATCTCAGGGGAGAGGATCTAGGAGCTGGTTTGCGATTCCTCTATAGCGTGTATAAGATTCCTCTCAGAGGAAATAGACGATAGAGTGAGATAATGACAACAATGTTTAGAATTATACAGCCCGTCCTCTGCCATGCGTCTGTAGTGCCAGTCGAGGACACAAGGGGGAGCCTTTGGCACACGGTTCAGCTTCCATTGGCATGTGGAAGACAACGATGATTCATATTTCAAACCTCCTCCCCTGAATACAACTCAACATGACAGATATTGGAGGAAAAAAATCTGCGGGGGAAACCATGAACGAGTGGAAAAGGAAAGTGAAGGACCACTTGTTCATTGACCCACTCGACGCGGTGAACTCAGACGGGTCACGGCCCTTCGATGGTGGCTAGTTCTCCCATCCAAAGAGGACCGCGTGGTCGCCTGGTCAAACAATGACGCACCTCAAGGACGGCGGGGCCCGTGGACTCCCTGCGAAAGTTTACTTTGTTTTTCCTGAAGAGAGTATCACCAAACTCCGGGTGAAAGGTTCCGTAGAAAACGAGCCAGCAGCCAGGCTTGGGTTTTTGCATTCAGTTGAGGTGGATTTTTACCCTGGAGAAGTATTTAAATCCCTAAGTGGTTCGGATGTCTCTCCTGCCTTTGATATCGCAATATTCCACATCCCTGCCTTTGTCCATCTTCCTCTGTTCTTCGTCTTCTTCTTCTTCCTGTGCAGTAGGAACCCACCGAGGACCAATCCCAGTGGAGGACTGTTGTTGTTGTTGTTGTTGCTGTTGTGCTTATTCAGGAAACCGCAGGACTCTTTCAAGTTGTACTTCCTGGAGAATAAACACTACCGCACTGTACTGTAGTGAGCCGAGCAGCACTAAACAAATGCACACACACACACACACACACACGCACACGCACACGCACACGCACACGCACACCTAAGCATAATCGAGCGTGGAGGCGGTGGAGGAATCCTCATTGGTGAAGCGGCGGGCCCGTAGCGTCCCCGCGGTGGAGTCGGAGCAACGGGCCTGCTCCCTCCTCCTCCCGTCCCCCCTCTCCGCCCGGCCCCTCTCATCTGTCCATCAGCAGCTTGAGCGCCCGCTCGATGTTCATGCGGTGGCCCACCCGCGTCACGCCCAGGTCGATGAGGTCGTCCTTCTGCAGCGACGGCAGGTGGCTGCCCTCGATGTCATTGTCCAGGAAGGCGTCGCGGTGCTCGGCCAGGTTCAGGCTCTCCAGCCAGTCGGCCACGTCTTCCTTGCTCCACACCACCAGGGGCTTGGAGGCGAAGGGCTTGTTGGACGGCGCCTGGAGGATGGTGAGGGGCGAGGGGGAGCGCGAGCGGCCCGTGCCCAGGCTGAGGGGCGGCGTGGGAAGGCCGAACATGTCGGTGAGGGTGGGGGATGGCGAGGCAGCGGAGATGGGGAGGGAGGAGGAGGAGGCGCAGCCCAGGCCGGAGTCCGGGGGCGAGAGGATGGGGCTGGGGGCGCGGTGGTGCTGGTGGTGGGAGGTGGGGAGGCTGTCGGACTGCCGGCACGCCGACGGGGTGGTAGTCATGGAAGAGAAGGTGACGGTGTTGCGCTGGGTTCCTGAGGAGTGGGACGACTGCTCGGGATTCCTGGAGAGACGCACGCACACACACACACACACGCACACGCACACACACACAGGAGAGGAAAAGGTTAGAAGGGAATCCAACCACACTTTGGAAAACGTGATCTTAATAGTACAGGTCTGCAGAGTGTGTGCACAAAGCAGCCCTGCACAGGCACAGTACAAACAATAAGAACTCCACAGTGACTCCATGGTGGGACAACTTGAGTTCTGTCTCCTCAGGCTGGAGGCAAACAAACCAACCTCACAGTAATCCCACTCATCTCCCTCGATTCATAATTCGCCCTCCCTCACTCTGTATCCTGCTTCACTCTTTCCCTCTTTCCTTTAACACCCCCCCCCCTCTCTCTCTCTCTGTCTAACCATAAAAAAGAGGACTGTTTGCTTTAGCTGCCTCTGAACAGCGTCCCCCTGTGTGGGAAGATTCCACCTCATCTCTGCTCTCTGACAGAGCAGCTAGCGCTTAAGATACTGACACACACACACACACACACACACAACGCGCACGCACGCACTTCACAGCAACTGCAGTGTGCGCATTACTTACCAACGCTATAATTACATGCCCAGGGACTGCCCATGGAAACAAGTCTTACGAGCGATTTGCCCAATTTGTACCTTTTCCCCCAAATAGCCATGGTTTGTATTGTACATAGCTCGTTGTTTTGTACTGTACGCAGCAGGGTGGCGTCCTCTCTCTCTCTCTCTCTCTCTCTCTCTCTCTCTCTCTCTCTCTCTCTCTCTCACACACACTGTTTTTAAGATTGATAGACAGAACACACACACACACACACACACACACACACACACACACACACACACACACACACACACACACACACACACACAGTAGCCTGCTGTTAGGGGTTGTTCTGTAAATAACAAATAAGGCTTGTAGTTCACATCATGTGCACACTTAGAACACAGTAAAAGGCCTCATTTAGTAGGCGACCCCAGCAACTGACATATAAAATACACTTTAGACATTCCGAGAAAAAAAAACACACAAAGCGCAATCAAGCTTAGGAGTTTATTATAACACACGCAATGCATGCATGCTAAACCAAGCCTGTTCAGATTCCTATGGGTGGGGATGGGGAGTGGGTACAAACGCATGCTGCTGACACACGACTCAACCTGTCCCCCACAGAACACGCACGCAGGCGCGTGCACACACACACACACACACGAGGATGCACACAGAAACACACATCCCTTCCAGGAAGGGCCTATGATAATCAAACTGACGCAGCTCAGCTCAGCCTCAAGGCTGCTCTCATTATAAGGTTGCTAAGCAACCCTGCCGGTTTTGGGTAGAACACACACACACATGCCGACACGCGCACACACAAACATACGCGTGCACGGAACCAGAGGCAAAACAAGCACACTGCAACACGTAAATAGACCAACACACAGCCCGCATCACAACATGGGCACCATCGCCTCTCAGATAAAATACACGCACGCACGCAAGGCACGCACGCACGCACGCACGCACGCACGCACGCACGCACGCACGCACACACACACACTGCCTAAAGTGTCCTGTGCAGCATGCGAACGGCCCATACCTCGATCCGAACACGGTCCTAGACCCTGAGTCCATGGCCTCTCCAGCCTTCGGCGTCAGAGAGCCCTTCCCCTCGCCACCTTCCCCCCACAGGCGAGAGCCTCTCTGGGTGGGCGTCTTGGGGGGTTCCCCGGGCGGAGGGGGAGGCACGGTGCTGGGCGGCCCGCTGTAGTTCCTCAGGCTCTCCTCGGCCCCGGGCTCCTTGTGGTTGTACAGGGCGTTGGGCGTGCGGCCCCGGCTGGGCTTGGTCTTGGGGAAGGCCTGCCCGTCGGCGAACACCGTGCACGTGTCCAGGCCCTCGCCGCCCTCCGACGACAGCGTGGAGATGGAGGAGACGGTGGACACGGTGCTGGTGGTCTCCAGCTGGGGGTCGCCGCTGCTCCGGCTGTCCACCTCCTCGATGCCCGAGTCGCTGACCGGCTCGTAGTTCTCCGCCGGGCCCGAGGCGGGGAAGCTGGGCGGCATGCAGTTGGTCAGCAGCGGGGGGCCGCGCTTCATCTCGCCGGGGCCACCGCCGGCGGGGCCCGTGGCCAGGTGGGGGTAGTAGGGCGCCAGCGAGGCGGCGCGCGCCACGGCGCTCTGGTTGTGCTTGAGCAGCTCGGCGATGGCGCTCGCCTGGTCCTCGGGGATGTCAAAGCTGTTGGCGAACTCCAGCGGCGGCGGGAGGGGGTCGGCGAAGAGCTCCGAGTCCTCGGGGATGTCCACCGACGCCAGCGGCGGGGGCGGGATGCCGAACGGCAGCTTGACCGGCTCGTCCACCGAGCTGATGGTGATGATGGTCTTGCCCCGCGGCGCCAGAGTGGCCAGGAGGGGCTTGCTGGGGCTGGGCGGGGCGGCGGGGGGCTTGGGGGAGTGCGGCACGGGCTGGTTGGGGTCGCGGAGCTCGCCGGGGGCGCTGTCGGGGCTGACGGCGCCCGGCTCGTCCCGCTCCCCGTCCGGCGGGCCCTTGTCGTCGGTGGTGTGCACCATGAGCAGGCCGGCCGACTTGTGCTGCTGCGACGTGTCCACGATGTCGATCAGCATCTTCTTCTTCTCCTCGGCCTTCTGCTGCCGCTGCTTCTCCTCCTTGGCCAGCGGGTGCTCGTACTTGGACTCCGTCTCGTACTTGGCCTCGGTCATCTGGCGCCGGAGGCCGGCCCGCGGCCCCGCCCGGCCCATGGTGGCGGTGGAGGTGGTGGTGGCCGTGGCGGCGTTGGGCCGCGTCAGCTTGGTGTCGATGAAGAGCGGCTTGATGAGGTCGGCCTTGGGGGGCTGGCTCTTCAGCGGCAGGGGCTGCGACTGCTCCCTCATGGCCCGGTCCCGGGCGGCCAGAGCCAGGGCCAGCGGGGAGTTGGGGTCCAGGGGCTTCCCCGTCACCGGGTGGACGTAGGGCCCTCCTCCGGCTGGGGAGGAGGAGGAGGAGGAAGAGGCGGAGGAGGCGGCGTAGCTCTTGGCGGGTAAGCTGACGGGGCTGTGGTGGTGGTGGCCCGTCCGGGTGTTGAGCAGCTCCCTGACCATGGTGGGCTCGGGGCTGTTGAAGTCCGTCATGTTCCCTCCTCCTCCTCCTCCTCCTCCTCCTCCTCCTCCTCCTCTCCGGGGGATGCTGAGCAGCGAGGACGGCGGGGCCATGAGGCGGCGGAGGCGCTCGTCGCTGCTGAACATGCCCTCGTCGATGGACTTGGAGTGGCGGAGGCGCGGCAGCGGGGAGGGGGGCGCCGGGTCCTCGTCGCCCAGGTCCGTGGAGCGGAAGGACGGCGAGTGGCGGTGGGCCGCCAGGCGGCTCTCGCGCTCCCGCACGGCCCCGGCCATGGCGCTGGCGAAGGGGCTGACGGGGCTGTGGCCGTCCTCGGGCCGTAGCTGGCCTGGCAGGTCGTGGGCCCCCGTCTCGATCTCCATGCTGCTGCCCTGGCTGCTCTTGCCGCTGCTGGAGGTGGAGGGCTCCTTGATGATGATGGTGGGGATGGGGATGGAGCAGGTCTTCTCCGGGCTGTCCTCCACCTTGGACTGCTTCACCAGCATCCCCTTCCTCCTGGCCCACAAGGGGACGGACAAGTGGGGGGGGGGGGGGGTGACAGAGGGAGACAGGGACACAGACAAAGCAAGAGGACAGGAACAGCATCCGAGAGAACGAAAATGAAGGATGGCGGTATAGGAAAAATAAAGGAAGGAAGGAAGGAAGGAAGGAAGGAAGGAAGGAAGGAAGGAAGGAAGGAAAAAAGGAAGGAAAAACAAAGCAAGAGAGGGAGGAAGGAAGATAGCAAAGGGAAGAAAGCACAAAGGAAATAACAATGGAAGAGTGACACCGAAGGAAAGTAGGAAAGGAGTAAGGAATGACGTAAGAAAGAAAATATGGATGGAGAGGCAGACGGACAGAAAGACAGAGGCAGAAGACCAACGGACAGACAGGAAAACAGGATAAATTAGACCTATAGCACAGCTCTAAGCCCAGCGGAGGATGCAGTGCATAGTGAAACGTGAGAAAAGAGTCAGACACCTTAAGTCCATGGAGGTCCTCAGGGTATGGCTGGCAAGCAGGCAGGAAGGTAACAACAATCAACACTCCAATATACAGCACACATACATGATACAATACAGTACAATACAATACGACATCATTGCAAAACGAGGCCAAACAATGTACGTGGAATGGTATTCAATATAGACCATACGACCGCGAGGTGCGCTTGGATTCGTGTCACCTGGCAAGTGAATAGCCTCGTGCAAGGTTTAGCAAACGAAGCGCACCTCGCGTTTTCGACAAGGTGGATTTTGCCCTGCACCACGAAGCTACCTGGAAGATTTGCCGGGGGTGAAGATTCCCGAAGCCATCTTGCCCAGGTCCAAGTATGGGTTCTCCGGAATCTGGGCCCGTCGGTTCAGGAAGCTCTGCTGCGCCGTCAGAGGTGCACTGTGGTTGTTGTAGTTCTCTTCCGGAGTGTCCCTGTAGTACAAACTCTGCTCCCCTTCCCCTCCTCCTCCACCTGCACCTCCACCACCTCCTCCCACACCACCCCCTCCACCTCCTGCACCACCTCCTCCTCCTCCTCTCCAATCTCCGCCTCGCTCTGTGGGGCTCTTCGGGGTGGAGTTCTGGGTGAAGCCGGACCTGATGGTGCCGTAGCCGCGCCCCTGGGGGGCTGGGGAGTTGGTGTAGTTGGGAGGGGAGGGCGGGGAGATGGCGGGGGGAGGGGGGATGTCCTCCGACGTGTCGGGCATGGACAGGCTGCGGGTGAACTTCAGCATGGGGGGCGTCAGGAACTGCTTCTCCTCCTCCGTTATGCCTGGACGCCGGAGTGTGGAAGGAGGCGTGCATGAAAACATTCCGTTAGGCACGTCATCGGATCAATCAGACAGCGCAGTCATTCGTTTGTGTCCATAATCACCTATGGACTTCTGCCTCCTCATGGTTCCTTTGGGCACTCCCAGATACCCCGCCCGGGGACTTCCTGGTATCGCCGCGGTCTGCACGGACACTTCCTGGCTGTCGCACATGGACTACAACAAACAGATTCATGGGAGCAAGAGTTTCAGGACACGGCAGAGAAATTTGGCAGTTTACACTAATTTCTTTGGCCGTGACCAAAACTTGCAGTAAAGTAAAAACAATTAAAAGGAGTTTTGAGGAAGCTACGAAGTGTCCCTTTTACAAATAGTCACCTTGGGCTAATGGCCGTGGCACACAACAGTGGCAGAGGTACATGGAGGTTGAACTTACGTTCATCTCTGGACTCATGGGGAAGCAGCGGCTGGTTGGCCTCGGTTTGCTGGCGGCCATTCTCACGTCCTTACTGGAGTTGGAGTTGTCCCATACAGGCGGGTGGGGAGACATGTTCTCCTCCACCTTGTCTATAACACACACACGCATGCGAGATACACAGACACGGGAGTTTTCCCACGTTCCACAACGGAGCCTCGCTCAGTGAAAACATCCTCGGGCTAACGTAGGATTGTATTCAGACACATGGCACACTCGAAGGTGCGCTTGATTTATGGCACAGTGAGGCAAACGATACAGTCATAATCAACCCAGACCCGCCAGCCATTTCAAACCCAGCCGACAGTCAGCCAGCCAGCACAGCCCTTGTGGGAATGAAAGAACAGTGTGCGGAACAGAAAAGGTCAAATGTTTCAAAAAAGATGCCGTCGGTCGAGCAAAAAAAAAAAAAAAGGAAAAAAAAAAGAAGGTTAGGAGGATGCTTTTTTAATTTTTTTAATCCAAGTCAAAGCCGTGCAAATTCCCAATCCCATCTCATCAGACTCTCGCTTGCTTGCTATTGGTCGGCGCAGCGGCAAGTGTACAACGTCATGCTGCCGCTGATTGGTTTCGTGGGATGTGTGTTTTGTTTGCGAGGCGTCCATGCACGGGACGGTTACTTAGAGTGACTTGAAACACAATCCTCTTCCTCATCCCCTCTAGATCACAAGACTGATCATCTACACAGGGAGGGACCAAAGACAACACGAGAACACGTTACCCATGAGAATCACAGCGCTTTGAAGCGAGGCCTATCTATAAATACACGTGCTGACGAGGTTCATTTGCAGAAAAGGTGTCAACGACATGTTTCATTCCAAATGCTTCTGACGATCGGCGTATGCACTGCATATTCATAGGACACTTTTGTGGTGTGGCGGTAATCTTTGAACTCATCATCTCTGAAGACATGCCTACTACAGCACCTTGGGTGAAAATTCAAACAGATAAAAGCAACACCATCGGCTGTCGAGAGACCAGATTAAGACACTTCCATTTCTCCACAGCTCATCACACTTTTCACATCCCTTTCTCTTCATCAACCCTCCCTCCCTCCTCCCTGCTCTCTCTGTCTATCTATATCTGCCTCTCACCCTCAACCTCTCGCTGCCTGCTGTTGCTGTATTTATATCCCTGCTGATGAGGTGTGTTCATTCCAGGACACCCCCGTCTCTCATGAGAAGTCTGCTGCCTGAATCTAACCCTTCAGTTCACCTGGCAGGGATAACAGGAACGCATACCAGAGACTGCCTGACACTGGGGACATTGGAATGGCTATATTATTAAGATTATTTTAAACTCAACGCTAATCATTGTTGATGCCCTACTAACGAAGCTGGCTGAAATGAAATCATTTCGGCAAATCTGGTGTTGCCAAGTTAACGCGTGAAGAAACAGACTTATTTCAAACAAAGGAACACAACAAAAAGAAGAAGAGGAAGCAACAAAATCCAGGCCACAATCTGGGTTTAGACCCCAGCAGGTAGAGCTAGAGGTGCTGCCATATTACCATCTCTCTGCTGTGTGCGCTAGCGTCACCAAGGCAACTCCTCGCTTCCTTTGCTGTGACTCAAACCTATCTGTGGTGGGCCATTGTGTAACAGTCAGAGTGCTGCGGTCAAGTTCGCCGCGTGCTCCCCGCAACCTCCCATACTTTCAGAAACGGGCCAGTGCTGAACGGGCGTCCACCGAGGGCTATTCTGAAGAGGCTATTTCGGGCTGAGCAAACTAAATGGAGCGCTAACACAACGGGACGAAACAGAACAAAGAGGGAACGCGACACAGCCACGGCTTCCGAAGCCATCAATATTTCTATGAGGCCTAGTAAAGGAGATCTAAGCTGTGCTGTTCCTCTGTCTTGGCAGTCTTACATAACTGTGTCGAGGGGAGAGGGCCAGGCCGGTGAATAATGCATGGCAACAGCACAGCGCTCTGGCAGGCCGTCAAACTAGGGAGAGGACTGGGAACGCTGCTCTGCTAAGCTAACAAGATTTTAAGTGGTTCACGAGGGTAGCGGACGTGTCCCCATTCCAATGCTGTAAAATCTTCATTACCTGGGGTCTGTTCTCTTCTGAAATGAGAAACAACCTTATGTACCCACCGATAGTCAATGTTGAATTTGTACGTTTGGGGGCTAACGTTTGGGGGCTAACATGAAGTAGGTAAACCTTAGCGTTCACACTTTCACAGTATATTGATCACATTCAACATGGACACACACACAAACATGTATGCCATGCGTTTCAAACTTACCACCCTTCTTTCTCCTCAGCGTGGCTTCCAAAGAAAAAGAGAAAAAAAACACACTTTAGGCAATATGTTACAGTACAATGTCATTGTAAGTCAGTGTGCAGAGCCAGAAACCACGTGTTGAATTTAGGAATTCCAAGAGAAAAGCTTGCTATTCCCATTAACCAGGTTTAGCGTGCCATGCAGAGCGCGAGCACTGGCAAAGCAATCACACAGCGGAGGCTACCTGGGCGCATTGCAAAGTCCAGCGTTACGAAGAAGCAGAGTGAAGGCCTTCGGCTGGATCACCACCATAACGGTGTAAGCCTAGTTCGAAGGCCGCGCGCGCGGAGCTGACCTTGACATTCGAGTGACGAAAGCAAGCAAGCAATCACACGGAACACTGGATTTCAATCAAACTGGCATTGACGACGGCCAGCATTCACTTAGCACCGTGAAGACAGTCACACGTCTTGGTTATTGCCAAGACATCAATAGTATTCTGCAATGCAGGTTGGATTGAATCCCAGACAAGCTCGGCTAATGGACGGCTGAATAACTACATGCTTCTCGCTGCCGCACACATTGTCAACGCTATTCTCATCCTGTGATTGAATCCGGTGATGGCTCACAGTCAATGCAAGCAGGGAGCCTTAGCAAACGAGGCATGCCAACATCGGATAACAATGTAATGTTAGAATCTAGCATAATCCAATGTAACAAAACAAATATTTGCATTATGATAGAATATGTACCTGTGTTATCCACTGGCGAAGCAGATATCGAAAACAGACAAAGTCAGGACCACCAAAATAGTTTATACCTAGTGTGACAGTTATTCCAGTGGACAACAATGATGACATCTGGGGGACATTAGTCCTGAACATACCCAGCTTGTGCACCTACTATTGGACACAAGTGTATTATAAGGGATAGCTTTTTTAAATAGGCTTTTACATCAAAAGGATATGATCTAAATAGGGATCTCACATTGAGGAGATCATTTCAATTGGAGAAGGTGTGGATGAGGGCATACTTTATGGACAAAGCTGATTTAGCTGCCCTTCAACTGTTGTGGCACTCCCTTTGATACATCAGTCAAAAATGATCCCAGACTTGTTCGAGTCTTTCACCATTTGCTACTTAACATTTCCCGTGTTCCTGTAGGTATTTCCTGTCTCACCTAGTTCTTCCAGTTCAGAGGTCATGGACTTGGAGCGCATCGCCATGGACAAAGCGGTGGAGGGGGCTCTCCTGGGGGGTGCTGGTGCTGACACGACACGCGCACACACACACACACGCGCAACACATGTTCATTGAGTGGCATATTGTATATTACCTCTGTAAAATAATACGCCCTTGAATGAAGAATCTTGTAAGCTGTGCGGGGGAGCAGGTTATGCTGGCAGTATATATATACATATACATGTGTATGTATATATATGTATATGTGTATGAATACATATATATTTGTATATGTGTATGTATATATATATGTATATAGTATGTATGTATATATATATGTATATGTGTATGTATATAAATATATATTAGTTGAGTTACATATACAGTATATATATATGTGTGTGTGTGTGTGTGTGTGTGTGCGTGTGTGCGTGTATATGTTTGTGTGTACCTTTCTTCCTAGCGGTGTCATCGGGGTCCAGGTTGCGGCTGACGGTCACTACCTTGATGATGAGGCGGTTCCCTCCATGGCGGATCATGTTGACCACCTGCTTGTGGCCCACCTTCACTACATTGTCCTGGTTCACCTGCGCCATAGAGACAGAGGCAGTGGGTTGGTACGATGGACCCCTGTATACAACCATTTTACATTTTACATTTAGTTCAATTAATAGTCTTAATTTGACTCCAGTAGTGCAAGACTTATGGATAGGTGCTTTACACGGAACATACTTTTGATTTGAGTATTTCACGTACATTTTAGAGTAGTCTGGTTTATCTCTAGTACTAGCTATGGTATTAGTACATAGTAATAATAACTTAGGCATTCGTTTTCTAGTTTTTAGTTGATTGAATTTAACACTATGACACAACAATAACATTTTGTGTTGCTGATAAGCTGGAGTGGTTCCACTGAAAAAAATGAGTCAGTGGGACACGCACTTAAATCCACACCTACAACCAAGCATCTCTCCACCACTCAGGTCAGCTGTTTCTGTTAGCACGCTGTGTGTTAGAGAGGCTCGGGTCATACGGTCAGGCCAGTCTTCAGCTCAGCACAATCATCTAGGAGTGGTGCTATTGTTTACCGCTTGTTTTTCTTGTGATTTAGCGATCAGTTCAACGACACGCAGGCTACCGGCTTAATCGATGCACACAAAAAGCCCAGTGTGTACCTTCAGTGTCCGCGCACCAGACTGACTGAGGCGCACTCGGTGCAGATCCATATTTAGAACTACAGCACGTCGGATTACACCCTTTGTCTGTCCAATCACATTCAATCACTCCCCCTACGTCCCCATCCATCACCCTGTCGCGCTCTCAATCGGGTCCATAACTCCTGCTGTTACGACACCATGAAAAACCTATCGGCACTGTAGACACAGCCGTATGCTCGCGCGCACTCGCACGCACGCACACACACACGCACGCACGCACACACGCACACAGTAGCACAAACCGGCGCAGGCCGAGGGGCTTTCCTCTACGTGGACTGGAGTTCAAGTTTTCTCTTTATCACCCTCTCGACGATCCAAAGAGATGGAGGGAAAGGAGAGGGAAAGGAGGGAGGGAGGAAGGGAGGCGGGGAAGGAGGGAGGAATGGGCAGTGAAAAGGAGGGAGAGGATCTATGACCATAAAACAGTGTGATGTACGGTATGAACGTGCGGCCAGTAAAAACCACCACGACCGTCCCTGTGGAACCGCTGGTGGGCTCGATGAGCCAAACAATGCCTCATAAGTGGCTCCATCGACGGGGTTTTCAGGCCTTAGCAGCTCCCAGGGTGGTAACCATCTACATTCTGTACTATACCGTGTGTAGAAGAGTTACATAGCACCACTGTAACAGCCGCAGTCCGCGATAGCACCAGCAGCGCAACAACTGATTGAAATATCGTGTTACATCCAACCGCACACGCAGCCCGCCCGCAATACACGCGCACCCACGAACAAGGACGCAAGTCTCACACAAGCACGCACACAAACACAGACGCTTGCAAGGCGAAACATAATCTTCAAGTTAGAGGCAAAACATGGAACATCCGACCCCCTGCAGACTTTAGTAGGTGTCATCAGAACTTGACGTTAGGTCTGAAACATTGGCCACTAGGGTTCAACTATGCTTCAACTTCAAGCATGTACACACACACACACACACACACAGTACCACACAGACTCTCTTAAACAGCTCCTCATACAGCTACACACACACACACACACACACACACACACCGCAACGTTGGCCGCACAGAGACACAAAGGCACACACACACACACACGCCCATGAGAACACACACACACACACACACACACACACACACACACACACACACACACACACACACACACACACACACACACACACACACACACACACACACACACACACACACACACACACACACACACACACACACACACACGCATGTGAGCGCAAACACGGACACAAACGCTAGCACACGCGCACACAGTGGCAGCGAACGAAGTGCCAATAACACACACGCACACGACCAAATCGCGAGGACACAACAGATGCGTAATTCACTTAGCGCCGGCCGACGACTGTTGTCCCTCGCAATTGGCTTAGGCTGACGCTTGTGGCTGACCACGGCTGATAGCCGCTCGGTCTGCATGCTCTGCACAGATAATGAACAGAAGCTCCTCGCGCACGTGTGTGTGTGTGTGTGTGTGTGTGTGTGTGTGTGTGTGTGCGGGCTCATGGTGACTCTGTCACAGGTTGTCACAGCCTTAGAGCACGGGCATGGAGGCATGGAACCAACTGTCGCTCCTCTGCGGCGACTAACGCCCTGGTGTGGCTCCCTCTTAGGACCTGACTTGGAGTCAGCGGTGGGTCACCCCGTATTATTCCGGCAGGCCCGCAGGCTTTGAATGGATCTGATAGTTAGGCTAGGAGTTAGTCGAGAGAAAGAGGGAGAGAGACTGCGGAGGAGAGGGAGAGAGAGAGAGAGAGAGAGTGTGGTGATGTCTACAGGGCT
>JAPMUY010011031.1:70000-80000 GCA_026901105.3 Galaxias olidus | reverse complement strand
ACACACACACACACACACACACACACACACACGCACACACACACACACACACACACACACACACACACACACACACGCACACAGGCAACTAACAGGCGCGGGCCAAACATTCGCAGAGTGAGGCGGCAAGTGTTAAATCTTGCAGGCAGCGCGAGCGCCGGTTGTTGCGGCTGAGGCTGAAGTGAGGAGACAGGCCAGGAGAAGAGAGAGAGA
Source organism: Galaxias olidus (assembly GCA_026901105.3). NCBI lineage: Eukaryota > Metazoa > Chordata > Actinopteri > Galaxiiformes > Galaxiidae > Galaxias > Galaxias olidus. The sequence continues at coordinate 79,787 of JAPMUY010011031.1, read as the reverse complement.
GAGAGAGAGAGAGTGAGTGAGGGGGGGTTGGTGTAGTGCACTGGCCACGGCCTGTGTAGTCCTAGCTGAACATCTCCACATCCCCGTGGTCCCACGGGCAGCTCTGTGCTCACACAGAACGCCCCTTATTATTCATGTCCTCTCCCCTCCGTCAGAGAAGAACGGCCTGCTGCTGCTGTGTTGAGGCTCAGCGACGGTGCCCGCTAGGACCCACCTCGACCGGGGTCACCAGCGCTTTGTGTTAAGAGTGGTCAGACGACGGGTTTCTGGGGGAGGAGGTTGACCCACTGTCTCCCGAATGCACTCGAGCAGCGTAGCCAAGAGGAACTGGCAGGCGAAAGCCGTCGCATTCCCCTCCGTCAAAAAAGAGGTATCGTGGATTTTCCCTTTCTGTCTCTCAAAATGGCTGAAGGGATGCATCGGCGAGTCAGTGACAGGGGGGGGTAACGGATGCTCTGAATCCCCCCTCACACCTGGCCAGCACAACGTCCACCACAGCGGAAAAGCCTCGCACGCGCCACCTGGAACGCACCGGGGCGAGGGGCCAAGAGACAGAGACGCCAGGAGCCAGCGCGGTGTAATCCCATACTTTGATTTCCCCGGCGAAGTATAGCACACGGGTGGGGAGTGAGGCAGAGGAGGGCAGAGCGAGGGGAGGAAGACGTGACGGGGCGCTCTGATGGCGGCGGTCCTTACCTGGATGAGGAAGTCCCCCGTCCTGAGGCCGGCCTGCCATGCCACCCCTCCCTCGTCCACGGACTCCAGGTACTGGAGGGCCGGGAACGCTGGCGTGGGCGTGAACTCCTCGATGGGCGTGTCCGCTGGAAGGAAAGGAGGGAAGGAGGCGAGGGAGCGAGGGAGGGGGCGGTTCGGGAACGCAGCAGAGAAGAAAGAGGGGGAGGGAGGGAGGTGGTGAGAAGGAGAGAGAGAGGTGGTGGTGAGAGGTGGGAGAAGAGAAGGTGTGAGACAGGGTGCAGCAGTACTTTTAGAACAGGGGTCCTGTCGTCTTGGCGAGCTGAACAGAGCCACACACACACACACACTAGACCACAGGCAGACAAATGGAGCACACGACAAACATGGACACCCCGTCTACGACTGCGTGCAAAACGTACATCAAAACACGTAGCGGTAACGTCGACGCTTTCCCTAGCGATTCAATGCCCTCGTTGTCTTTTGCTTATACGCATCCTCTTACAGAGTGACGGACAGCGCATGGTTAATAAAGACTAGAGAAGGGCTGTGTGTGCAGTGGTGCTCTGAAGTCTAAGGGGACAGGGTTGGACTGGGGGCTGGAAGGCTGCAGTGGAGGGCTGAAGTCTAAGGGGACAGGGCAGGACTGGGGGCTGGAAGGCTGAAGTGGAGGGCTGAAGTCTAAGGGGACAGGGCAGGACTGGGGGCTGGAAGGCTGCAGTGGAGGGCTGGGTGTCAAGATAGCTTCGTGCAGCCCCACCAAACTCTGTCATGCACTCTGCACGCTCCACTAGAGAACGACACAGATACAGGGAGACAGAGTATCTGTGCGTTCCACGTGCGTGCGTGCGTGCGTGCGTGATGGCCATCCCCAAAAATTCATGAATCTGCAAGTATGCATAAATACACTGCAGTAACCTACTACCTCACAAAATCAAGCAGCTTTGGTATAAACAATATACATATATATATTGGGAACGCTATATTGGTTTTGTAGTTACAGGTTACACTTTTTCTTTTTTACAGTAGGCATAATAGTTTACTGTCAAACCTATAACCGCATGAACTGAAAAAGAAAGTCGGGTCTAGAACGGCATCAATCTTCCAGACGGAGTCATTTTTAAAAAGGCAGTGAGGAAAGAAGAGGGCAGCAAAGGAGAGGTGACGGGGGATTAAGAAGCCATGTGGTCTGTGACAGGCACACAGGCTCTGGGGACAGTTGCAGTAATAGTTAGAGTAATAGTTCGTTACTCCCAATGGTTTGCGTGGTCACTGAGAAACTCGATTATAGCAGTGACAGAGAGCTGACAGTTCTGTAAAAGAAAAGAAAAAATAATCCCCTAAATATTGTATGGTCCAATCGTTTGGAGTTGCCAGGTTGGCTTTCATGTATAATCACCACATGGGAGCTGCCTAATGTGCCTGTTGGCAAATAAGATGGGATATCATCTAAGGTGAGAAACAACGAGTGCGTTTTCGTAATCACCCACGGAGACCAGTTCTGTCTCAAGAACTCATGCGACTGAATACAACAAACACGGGAGAGGCGGGGATGCGGAGAGGAGGAACGAACAGACAGGGAGGAGTAGAGTGCAAAATGCTCCGTTTCCTACCTTTCGCCCCTCGCAGCACGAAGCCGAAACCTTCGTTATCCTTCTTCTGCAGGACCACCGTCTTCTCGTCGACAACGCAGTCACTGTGGAGAAAATTCCGCGTATAACGTCCGTCATTGCAGCCTATCATCCGCATCATTGCCACGGCAGCGCGTCCTGAACTCCGCATCTTTCCTGAGATGATGTTATTATTTTTAGACAGCAGGACAGCGAAATAATTAACTCTGGTAATGAAAACAGTGAGATGATGTGTGACACCGGACGTCACCGCGCGCTACCAAAGACCAACCCCACCTTTACCAAAGTCGTGGCAATATAAAGTGATGGCGAGGGCGACAATGACCTGAGCAGGCTACACACGCGGGCACACGAGACATACATTGCTAAGCGGAGTTCAGATCTCCGATGGGTGAGAACCAAGTGAGAAAAACATAAGCGAGGGGAAAAACATTGCTGAGGAATCGGTCGAATGGAAGAGAAAGAGGGAGGAGGGAAGGAGGAAGGGAGGGGGGAGGGAGAGATGAAAGAGCAAGCAAAACTGAATGAATGAACGCATGAATGAAGGAGTATTGGTTAGGATGAGGGACGGTAATAAGTACGTGGTGTTTTGCAGTAGGTTATTAAGAAAAAAACACATTAATATTTTACATTACCTATAGAGAGATCTATATTTAAAATAATATACATACTATAAAAGCAAAACCCACGAATTATAAGGCAAAGTCAAAGTTTAATAATACATTATTACAATATAAAATAGTGTGGGAAATATTATAGTGGCCGGGTAGTAATGGCACTGTAGGTTACATGACAATTAACGCGTTTTAAAAACAAATTGGTTCATTTGGATGTCTGTCTGTTCCGCAATCTACAGAATGCCAGTGTGTACAAGACAAGAAAGCGTGACGTGTAGCGGAGGAAGAGAAGCAAGGCAATTGGAGGACAGACAGTAGCATGGGGAGATATGCAGGAGGGAGGTAGGTAGAGCTCTGATCCAGTCTTCGTCGCTAGGCAAGTGCTGGGGACGGTGGGATGGTTGCCACGGTAACCGACTCTGGCTTTGGGAGCCGGCCTAGTGACAGTGTGTCACCGTCTAGCCTCCTCGGAGCGTGTGTGTTTGTGTACACGCAACATTTCGTCCGCGGGGAGTTGCGGAACCTCGACCTTACCGTGGGTGGGTCAACGTGGGACACGCAGTGAGGACAATGACCAGGATGAAGATGCTGAGGATGAGGTTGACAACCCCTGGATGTGAAAAAGGGGATGAAGAGGAGGAGGAGGATGACGATGATGATGTCGAGGGTGAAGTTAGTGGTGAATATGTGCTGAGTAAGTCAAACCAGACGACCTCGTCTAAAATCCACAGTCAAGCAAAAAGCAAGGAATCAGGGGGAGAGGTAGAAATAAAGAGAGAGGGGGGAAATGAGAGAGGAAGAGAGAGAGGAGGAAGAGAGGGATAGGGCGAGAGAGGGAGAAGGGGAGAGGGCTAGAGCGAGAGAGAAAGAGGAGGAGGAGGAGGAGAGAGGGAGTAGAGAGCTGGAGGTGGTCCCGGTGCCACACTTCTCCTCCCCGGGGCCAGGAAGCCAAGGTGTCTGCCCTGGCACCCCGCTCATCCTGCTGGCCACGTTGCCATGGAAACCTGCTCTGTATACTGGCGCCAGTAGGGTGGGAGGAAAGGAGTACAGTATCCTCTGCTCTCTCTGTCTCTATTTCTCTCTCTCTCTCTATTTCTCTCTCTCTCTACTTCTCTCTATATATTTCTCTCTCTCTCTCTGCCTCTCTCTCTTCTCTCTCTATTTCCCTGTTTCTCTCTCTACCTCTCTCTGTTTCTCTCTCTCTCGCTCTTCCTCTCTTGTAACTCAACAAAACCAAACGCTGTGAATCAACGGAGGCGAGCAGACCACCACAAAGCAGCGGCTTCCAATTCAGATCTCCATCTTCACAGCCGGCGGTAACAGGCATCCACGGACGCTGCTGGTTCATTAGGCCTCCAGACCCCCCCCCCCCCCCCCCCCCCGGGGCAGCAGGACCACAAACAGACCAGAGACCACCCCACCCACAACCACTTTGAGACCCGCTGGTTTAGATTAGCCGGCTAGATCTGATTCCATACGTCTGCTGGGTCTGACCCGTCTCTACCCAGCCCAGTCCCAGGAGAGAGACACCGTCCATCAGCAGCGTTACACACACGGGAGGCCCGCCGTGTTCCCCGGGTGAGGGGCTCAGGGGAGAGACGGGGGGAGGGGGGTGCTGTTTGCGTAACGCTGGCCGTGCTTGAACGGAGCCTTGAGCGGAACGGTCGTCTTACATCACCGAGCCATCTGACACAGGGAGCCCGCACTCACAGCCACTCTGCAGGGTCCTCGTGGACCTCCACACACACACACACACACACACACACACACACACACACACACACACACACACTCTCACACACACACACACACACTCTCACACACCATGTAGAGGGACTGCTGCCCAACTATTTAGTATATAACAACATGGCATATGACCTTAATGAACTTGAATAAATAACCGATGAAAATCAATGGGATCTTATGGATGATATTACTATCCAGATTCAATGATTTCACGTCCACGTGAACGTTTTTCACGTCATCCTCAAGAAACACACAGAAAATCACATACACCACGGTGGACAATACAACCCCCCCCCCCCCTCTCCCCCCCTCACACACACACACACATATTAGGTTATGCCCTTGATTGACAGTGCAGCGAGGAGAGAGACAGGCTTTTGAATCAACACAGCTGTCCCAGTAGAACATGGAGGAGATGGAGGAGGTGGAGGGTATGGAGGAGACGAAGGGTATGGAGGAGATGAAGGGCGTGGAAGGTCAAACACGTCCGGCTTTACCTGGAGGCATCAAAGCTGTCGTAGGATCCCACGGTGTAATGCCTGAAGAGCTTCCTCCTCTCGGCACGGTCCGCCCGGGCATCTGAAACGCAATGCCGCCCCTGTTACTTCACTAGAGAACAGCTATGGCAGCAGATAAAGAGAATGAAAACATACAGGAATGGGCCGCCATGGCATGGTTGTTTTTTTCATCTAAAGTTATAAATTAAGAGCTTCAAATGTTTGTTTTTGTTGACTGAGCAATAGTTGTATGAAGTGGTGACTACTTTAATTGAAGGTTATATTCTGAAACAAAACAGAAACTGAAAGCAATCATTTCATGTCAGCGATGCATATTGACATTTCAAATCGCTTTGGGGTGTCTAGAAGAGCGCTATATCGAACGCAATCAATCATCATTATCTCAATTCTTGTTTTACTAAGCTCTTCAAACATGAACCTCGTAGTATTCAGTTAGGAAAGGCCCCCGCACTCCGCGCCACGTAACGTCCAGACCACCATCGCGGGGGTCCCCAACAAACAGCGACGTCCAGACCACGGGCGACCGACGCCCTCTCCGTGCCTCCGTAAAGGCAACGCAGGGGAACCAGCGGGTCTGCACTTCAAACAGCCGACGAGTGCAGGACGCACAAAGACGGCGGCGCTGCACGCGAAGGCTTGGCCCCGGGTGTGACATTAAAGCCACGCCTAAAGAGGAGGCTGATGCGCTCCCGAGGACCAGACCACTTTCAGAGCCCCGACAGAAGGGCCTGGGTAGAGGAGGCCCGCGGCGGCGGGAGGGGAGGAGGTAGGAGGAGTGGAGAGACTGAGAGGGGAGGAGGAGATAGGAGAAAGTGGAGGGGGGCGGGGGGGGGGGGGTAGAGTGTAGAGACGAGAGGAGGAGATAGGAGAAAGTAGGAGGGGAGGTAGAGGAGCAGAGGGGAGAGGAGAACGGGGGGGCAGCGGAGAGAAAGAGTGGAGGGAGAGATTCCTATGGGGGAGCAGCGACATGGTGCCATACGCTCGCCTCTCAGTCCCAGGTGCTGTTTCACAGACAATTCAATTAGGAAATGGAACAACCTGGAGAGCTCTCCTGCTGAGCGCACACTCTGTGGGCCAGGCAGGCATGTGACAGGGGCAGGCTGTGTGTGTGTGTGTGTGTATTTAAGAGTGTGTAGAGTGTCCATGCGTCTCTGATCGCACGCGTGTGCTCCCACACATTCACACACGTTCACATGTGTAGCGTGCGTGGGAGTATCGGCCGGGACGTTGGGTCTGGAAGCGTCCGTGGGTTTTTTTTTTCTTCAATCCGACCGCTGCGGAAGTGAGAAAAGTAGTGAAACCCTGCAGCGTTCCCAGTTTTCCATGGATCATACAGAATTCAGCTTCCAAAACACATACTGTCAACTCAAGAAGCACGCTAAATACTTGGAAGTGGAAATGTGTGCCACCACAAAGCACGGCGGTGATCCGCAGCGGCAGCCAATCAGCTCCCTGCGCTGTGAAGGTCAGTGCATCTCGTGAAGCACCACTTCGCCCTAACAAAGGCCCGTGTCACCGGCTCCTCACTGGGACAGATTGGACTGGAGTGCCACACTTGTCAGGGGACAGGAGAACGGCTGGCTGAGTGCACGTCTCTGATCGACCCCCCCTTGTTCCTCGTTACGTCTGTAAGGGGGCTTCATGTCGCTGAGCTGAGACAGACAGACAGGCAGGCAGGCAGGCAGGCAGGCAGGCAGGCAGGCAGGCAGGCAGACAGACAGACAGACAGGCAGACAGACAGGCAGGCAAACGAGGCCGTCTCAGGTGAGGGTCAGAGGGGCCCGGCGTGTGACTGTGTTTTACAGAAGTTACGGTACAGCGAACCGATCTAAAGTGATGTGAAGGGGCATTGCGGGAAGAGAGGGTGTTCACACACACACACACACACACACACACACACACACACAGGGAAACACAAAGGGAAGGCCACCATCCAACAATGCTGAACGATCAAGTCTTAGCCTGTGACCCTACCAGTTACAGACCACAGTAAACATTACACTGGGCTAATGTTGAAGAGACATTGAAGTGTCTCGGCAGTATCTACTACAGGGTAGATCTGCAGCTCGCATGGCTACTGTGGAGCTGGTCTCTCTTCATTTGTTCTCTGTAGTTGTGTCGATATGGCCATGATATAAGTATAGTCATCCGGCCTGCGTGGGATCCTCTCTCTCTCTCTCTCCACCTCTCTCTCCCTCCATCGCTCTCTCCCTCTGCCTCTTTTTTTTCCTTTTTTCTCTCTCTCTCTCTCTCTCTCCATCGCTCTCTTCCCCCTCCATCCCACACACGCTGTTGTCATAGCCACTGTTCTCAGCACATTGCACGGCCGCTCCGATAGGGTGAGCTACGCACTCACACACACACAAACACACACAAAACACACACAAAACACACACACACGTAGTGCACACAGAGTTCAGCAGGTTATGGAAGAGGTTGACGTGCAGGGCTACAGGGCTAGCCTTACCTCCCCTTCTCCCTGCACTAGAGCCCAGCTAGCCTGCCGAGAAAGAGTCGGGCTCAGCTCAAGGGCTCTCCTCCCTTCCATAGATAGAAAGCAACTCTTCAGCACTCTACTACTGCCGCACTTGATCCCCCTCTGCATTTCAGCGTTGGACTCCTAAAATGGCTGTTTCTCCCCAACAACCACTTGCCTTTTGGATGTGACTCCGCAAAGCGAGGCGTCACTAGCTAGCCGACGCATTGCTTCGCCATAGCATTAGCATATAGCGCCAGCCTCCCTGTCTGTCACCGTAACCGAACTCCCAGTAAAACCTGGTGTAAGGAGGAACCTTTGGACCGTTGGGACTTTGAATTTGGGAAGGGGCGTTTACGAAAACCTAGCTTAGCCTTTAGCGCGTTACACTATCCTCCATAATACGGCTCAGGTCTGCACATTAGCGAAACAGTCAAATGTGCATCTCTCTCCAAATAGCTTGGTGACCGAAGCATCGTCTGGGGTGCCGCACATGGCAGCCTCCCAAGACGCTCTGTTGCAGTGCCTACAGAGAGACACCTTCCATAGGAGTTTCTCTCCAGCTGACTGTTGCATTACAAATGAAGTGTGACAGAGGTACAAGTGGTGTGCGCCGCTCAGTGTGTGTGTGTGTGTGTGTGTGTGTGAGCTCTTCTGGGCCTCTGCATGTTTGGAATGCCAAACTAAGATCAGAGAAGCACTGTAGTGCTGAATTGCACTTTTGACATGGCTGAATATTCCTCCGTAGTTGCAGAGCATCACAAACAGCAAACAGGACGGAGACACTGGACATATCCGCGTGCAGTAGGCCCCGACAGCCAGGGGTAAAACGCTGAGAACATTCGTCCTTTGCTCGCATCGCAAAGTAGGTATCCATATTTGTTGTGCAGCTCCGCAAGGTGGAGCTTATTGATTCACTTCCCTCTGAAATGGAACACTGTGAATCCACACAACAGCATTTCACTTGGGGGCTTCCAACAACCACAAACTGGCCAACTAGAATCGCATTCCGAGCGGTTAGGGAGCAGCCCTTCCTCCACCCATTTCCACAACACTGTACCGCCCACACTGTGCTCCCTAGAAGACAGCAACGTCTTCTTAAAACGAGAGCCTAGTAACATGGATGCAGTAGTTCTGAGAGCCTAGTAACATGGATGCAGTAGTTCTGAGAGCCATGATAAACATGGATGCAGTAGTTCTCAGAGCCTAGTAACATGGATGCAGTAGTTCTGAGAGCCATGATAAACATGGATGCAGTAGTTCTCAGAGCCTAGTAACATGGATGCAGTAGTTCTGAGAGCCATGATAAACATGGATGCATTAGTTCTTACATGTTCCAATGAGACTACATGAGAGCCCAGCTCACACCCTCTCTTTTACTTTAGCACAGACTTGCTACGTACTGCACCCACACACACATGCAGAGACGCAGGGACGCACGTATGCACGTACGCACACAAACACACACACACACACACACCCCGAGCACCAGCAGCCTACCTCCAAAGTGCACCTTCTTCCTGGACTTGGTGTTGTCTTCCATCGGCCTCCACCGGCTCCCTCTCTCCCCCCACACAGAGAGAGACAAGGGGCTCAACAGTTCTCCTCACCTCACCTCTCCTCTCCTCTCCTCTCCTCCTTCCTCTCCTCTTCCCCTCTCTCTCTCTCTATCCCGTCACTCTTCCTCGTTCCCTAACTCTTAACTCCCCCCGGACTCCTTGTCTCCTCCTCCTCCTCCCCCTCGGCCCTGGGGGGTCTCCTCCTGCTCTCCTCCTGCTCTCCTCTCCTCAGGCCACGGCTCTCACAGACCCGTCCTCCGAAGCCAAATCGCCGTGCAGGTACGGTGCGGCCCGGACCATCTCCACACAGGAGCACAATAGCAACTCATCAAATCCCACGTACGCTGGTGCTCCAACCGCTCACACACGAAGAGAGTGGAAAGTGTGGAGAGGGAGAGAGAGAGAGAGAGGGAGGGAGAGAGAGAGACACGGTACGAACAGGGAAAGAGAAAAAATCCCACTCCTTAGCAACGGGGTCTGTACAGTGTGTGAGAGGATGTTACCATGGAAATATATCAATCAGGAATGAACATGAGGGTTGACTGAG
>JAPMUY010011031.1:0-65000 GCA_026901105.3 Galaxias olidus | reverse complement strand
AGACCTTATATTATGCAGTGCATGAATCTGAATTCAGACCGTATATGCAGTGCATGAGACCCATGTGAAATGACTCTCCCAGGTTGCCTTTTGCCAAATGCCCTCTAAGTGACACATTTACTGTACAGTGTGGTCTTCCTGACTGACTCCCAGTCATCTGTGGGCTCCCTGTCCCTCTGACGTAGTAGAATACTGAAGCCTGGTTACACCGGTGCCCTTCTACACCATTTGAAGAAATATGAGGGAACGTACGCGCAGCTTTTATGTCAGTCGCCTCCCGCCAGGCGAGTCTTTCTGACCGGGCTTTCCTGAGGACTCTGGCCCAAACCAGCGCTATCTCACTGGGAAACATCTGGCCACGCAACCTTTGGAGCCAGGACTTAATCCCTCACTTCCCCCCCATGTGCGGGCACAGAGTCACCATCGTCCAAACACACATTCCCACTCCCACTCCCACTCTCTGTTCTCATGCTGTTCTCATGACAAACATGTTTCCTCTCTCTCTCTCTCTCTATATATATAAAAAAATATATAAATCTGTTTCTTCCCCCCTCTCTCTTCCATCAAACCCCCCTCTTTCTTCTCCTCCCATTCCACCTACCCCATCTCTCTCTCTCTCCCTCCTCTCTCTCTCCCTCCTCTCTCTCTCCCTCCGTGGCTGAAAGTGGGACAGAGTCGCCAGCGTGCCCTGGATGGCTGCTGCCTCATTAGGCCCCTGCTGAGACTGAGTCAAAGTCACGGCCAAAGGCGTCCCTCCCTCCCCGCGCTAACTAGCGGCTAGCACAGGAAGCTGCTGCACGTCGTCCCGGAGCACACGCCGAGCTGGAGCACGCCCCGGCAGCTTCCTCACCGATACGTGAGGATTCTCGGAGTCATTTCGGTATCGTTACATAATTGCTCCATGAACGCGGCGTTAGAATTATGATTACGCTCAGCTCATCGTCAGGGCACAACAAACTCCAGCGCTCTATTTTTACAACTGAGCCTTCGTTCTTCGTGGCGCTAAGGAACACAATTTACGAGCATCACGCATAAACCACAATAGGTTTGTTTTAATTGCCTCGGCCAACAGCGCAAGCGTAATGTCAGGGTCAGAACCAAGGCGTCTAAGAACGCCGACCTTTCTAAAGGGCAGCAGTCAAGCCCATCATTGACCTTTCACTCAGGTTGACTTCACGCTGCAATCGCAATGGCAATGGCCGGCCCTCCCTGAATGACAGGCCCGTCCTGTCTCTCTTGACTGCCAAGCTGTCAATCGTCATGGTCCGAAATACCACGCACAACACACACTCCCACCAGCATGTTAACGCAGACAAAGACACAAACACACACACACACACACACACACACACACACACACACACACAGAGGCCATTATCATAGTCAGATCACACCCATGATAAAAAAAAACATTTTTGCACACTAACACAGTCACAGCTGTCCACTGTCAACACCTGCCATCAACTCTGTAAGATTCCCTGGTGATAAAGGTGTGTGCGAGGCAGTATCTGTGTGTGTGCATGTGTGCAAGTGAGGGGGAGGAGAAAGTCAAGAGAGTTCGCTCCGTCTGTAACGGTTATCTTGCATTGGCAAGCAACAGAGCCAGCAAGGCAGGTGTCCACATCTACAAAAACAGTAGGCCGGCATATCGTTGACTTTCATGCTTCTTACAGTGCCACCATGGCACGTTAAAGCTCTCTCTGGAAAGGGACATTTCTCTGTTTTTCACATCATACCTTGTAAAAGGTACCTAATTTGTCACAAGAATGAAAAAGCCTGTCAGGCGATTTGCCAACAACTGACACGAGAGTCGCAAAAATAGTCGCGCAACAGCTAACGAAGCCAGAATGTGGGGTACGTTACAAAATGCTCCTAAACACTCAGATTACATCAGAATTAGAATGGTGGACGTAGCACGTGGATGTGTACTTGTAAGAGGGGCCATTGCTGGAGCAGTCGGTATGAAACGTTCAGCAAAAAACACGTTCAACACTTGGACATGTTTTTTCGTCTGTCAACAGAAAAGCCTCACCAATGTGCCACCAAAGAGAAGATTTTTTTTTTGAGAATTGAATTGAATTGAATTTACCAAAAATAAGTGTAGCCTCAGCCAGCCTAGGCTAGACGTCCCCGTCTACACCCGAACCTTGACGATACTCGCAGCGAAGGAGATGACTGGTAGCCATATCGACCGGGCTGAACAAACAGATGTGGCAGGAAGGAGACAGGAAAGGTTGTGAACACCGCTACATTATGGATAGGGATATATGCCGGGGGTATCAATAATCTAGTAGGAGAGGGAGAGGAAGGACCAACGAGCAGGCTGAGAGGCCCACACCGTCGCACACACGCTGGGGGAGAACGCTGGGCTGTGGAGCGACGGAGGCCATTCCTGTTGAAAGGTCAGCCGTGGTGTCACTGAAGGGTTTAACAACCCGTCCGCGTCAACAATGTAGGCCACGGTGTTCGTACAAAACACTCTCTCCTCGGTGTGGAACCTCGCACGAAGACCTAAGATCAATTATCTACAAGCTTTATTTGACAAGACAAAAGCATCTATTCCAAAAGGTTTGACTGTAAGACCTAGCCTGCCCCCGCCCCCCCTCCCTCCCCCCACCTGTCGGCACACACAGACATTAACTGCTAAGTGTACCTTTTAAGAGCAGAAATCAAACCTCCTACCCAAATGAGACAATACTGGTTGCGTAAGGCTTTTAAAATTAGGAAAAAGCCAAACGTGGGAGGAGGTATTTATATGTTGGAGAAGGACCAAGAAATAGGTCCCCCACATATGGGGTAAGGGTATACAGTCATCGGAAGCACGCTATTTCTGCACTGTTGAGGCATTTTCTTAATCATCCGCTCAGCAGCAGAAAGGATGAAGAGTGTGGTTAGCGCGTTGCTGACGGTTCTGTGTTTATTTTTAGGAAAGCGTTTTCTCACCGGGCAGTCACAGTCTATTGTGTTGACTCTTCTAATCTGCTCCTGTTCCTCTCTGAGTATATTGTCAGCCCAATAGAAAGGTCCCACCCCAAACTATTTGAGGGGGTAAGACATATACATATATATATATATATATATATATATATATATATATATATATATATATATATATATATATATATATATATATATATATGTATATGTCACACACACACACACACACACACACACACACACACACACACACACACACACACACACACACACACACACACACACACACACGTATATTTACTATGCAAGATGATAGGTTATTTGTAACTTAGACAGAGAGAGCAAAATGTTTTATGACTTTTCGGAAAGCCAATTCCAAGGAAAATGACAGAATTAGCTGCAAAGATTCTCCTTGATAATATCTTTTGAAGCTACCTGAAGTTTTCCCTCTCCTATTGTGTGTGTGCGTACATTCACATTTATCCACCTATGTTCCTTCTAAACCTATATACATTATTCAGGTCTTCCCGGAAATAAATACAACAGATACAGCCAACTTATATCACACAGAGCCTTTAACTTTCAGTCTTGTTTTCATTAATACATTCTACACAGTAGAAAGCAGATTTCCGCATATCTGTTTGTTATCCTCACACAACACTTCTTTCCCATACCCTGTGCGAGGTGTTTAGTGTTTAGCTTCAGTTTCTTCAAAACATTGTATCAGACAGTATGTCAGTGTTGTCCTGTGTGTGTGTGCGTGTGTGTGTGTGTGTGTGTGTGTGTGTGTGTGTGTGTGTAGAGAGAGAGAGAGAGAGAGAGGATGTTATCTAATACACTATGGACCTGACTAGCTTCTTCCCCTGCTGAAACACGTAGGAGCCGTACGGCAATAGCCATAGCAACCACTCCTGTAACTAGGGACCGTGTCCCATTTTAAACTGCTATCCTCTGCCAGGAAATAGGCTACATGAAACACTATAGAACATGCTAACAAACTGTAGGGTTAGGCAGCAGCTAACATGAAGAATTATGCTAATGCTAACAACCATATAGTTAGGAATAGGCAAGATTCTCCACTTTGGCAGGCAAAAATGCTATAGCTAACAATATTGTGGGATCTGTTTGGGTAGCGATGGATGTCCAGATTTCCAAGTTTACCAGGAAAAGGACAAATTGTAAAAATGTGCTTTTCCTATTGTCTTTTTTTCTGTAGCCATAGACAAGGTTGAGCAAGCATCATAATAGCTTTAATGGTTCACTTTGTTTTGGTTAGAACTAATAAACGTACCACTCAGGTTCACGCAAGTTAACTCACCAATCTACATTCAACACTTTGGCCAGCTCTGAAACCACGTCAATATACCATGAAAACCGTGGCACAGGAACTAAGTTGGTCACAAGATAAAAAGGCACAGCACGCTGCTTCTGAAGCCAGGGATAGGTGCCGAATCAATAGTGGTGGCGCTACCAGCATCAGCAGCAGAACTCGCAGGAGCCAGACAGGTAGAATCTAAACAATGAGCTCCGTCAGAAGACAAGCTAACCGCTTGTGATCGGTGTAGGTGCCGAGGAATTCCTACCCAATCGTCCTAATCAAATGAGAAAGTTGCAATCAGGTGCAATCAGCAGAGGCTGAATAATAATAAATTGCTTTCCTGGAGAATGTTGTTAGTCGGAGCGTTAGACCTTTCCCTGGCCAATCAGTCAATCTTCCTCATAGAGTCTAGCCTGTAATCGAATTGAAGTGTGTTGTCTCTTTGTCTCCTGTCTCTCAATGAAGGCAGCTTTTTTTATTTGACCAAGATTGAATCCCTTTTGTACCTGGGCCATCAATACATGAGGTGGGATTCAGAACAAAGACAAAACAAAATGATTAGAAGCCGCATATGCTGACACTACAAGCAGACATCCTCAGTAACACGGGCACGCATTCATGGCCATACTCAGAACACTTTAATGCACATGTGTACACTGACACACAGACACACACACACACACACGCACAACGTAATTCATTTACACAGGTACACACACAGGCACAAATCGTAATTTACCTCAACACAATCCATTACCATAAAGCTCATATCCCGGTGTAGACATCCAGTTGGCCTTTGCTAGCCTGCCGGTGCCGGGGCACGGGCCCACGAGCAGCAAGGCCAGAGGGAGGTCAGCCTTCATATAAAGGACAATTAGATGATCCTGACATTTTTAGATTCAATTTGGCTTCGTTTCCTTTTCCTTTGCCTGAGCAGGGAGTGAGTAATTGGCATGGCCCACTTTGAGGCCCATCTCCCCAGATCCCTCTCGGCTGCTAGGGGAAGGGATATGCGGAAATTCAAACAGACGCATACGCAATCGCGCACACACACACACACACACACACGCACACACACAGAAAAAGCCACCCACCACCCCCCCACACACACACACACACCACACACACACACACGCACGACCCCAGACAAGCTGATAAGCCAAACAGGCCAGCCGTCACACCAACTGCCAACAGGGCCCCAGCATCACGCCCGGTTCCCCTCTGAAGACACGACCGCACGCCGGCAGACAGGAAACACATTGGACAATGGGCTGAAAATTAACAGGGGGGACCCCCCCCAGGACCCCCTCCCCCCCTCACCCAACTGCCAAGGGCTCAGCCCAGGTGGGTCCAGTGAGGACAGACCTGAGAACAGTGAGAAGACGCTCGGGGGGTCACCAACCTGCTCTGGCGCTGCTGCTGCTGCTGCTGCTGGTTGTGCCTCCGGGACTCGTCCCCCAGTCGCCCCAGCGACGGCGAGCGGCTGCGCGGCAAGGCCCGCCCGGCCCTGGGCCCGCCCACAGTCTTCACCGTGCCGTTGGGGCTGGGCATGGTGGGCTGGGTGGGCCGGCGCGGGGAGAGGCTGCGCAGGGGCGAGGCGGACGGCGAGGGCTGGGGCGAGAGCTTGGCGACGCTGAGGTTGGTGTCGCTGTTGGAGCGGAGGAGGACGCGCGGGGCGGCGAGGGTACTCCGGGAGGGCGGGGCCTGCTGGGGCTGGCGACGCCCGGGGGGCTGGTGGGACTGGGCGGGGCCTGGCGCCTCCCGGAAAGGCACTGGAGAGGCAGGGAGGAAGGGAGGACAGAGAGCATAGTGTTTCATTCATGTTGACTTTGTTGTTCAGGTCAGGTCACGCACACTCTCTCCCCTAAACACACACAGTCACAATGTGCTTTCTGTAGAGGATGGGAGAGCTGAGGGTTCCCCTGTTTGTTTGTGTGTGTGTGTGTGTGTGTGTGTGTGTGTTTGCGGGTGCAGCTGACGCATGGGTAATAATAATGTTTATGTCTTTCTCTCCACTGCCCTTTTAAATGCTAGGAGAGGGGAAGGAGAGGAGGCGATGGGGGAGAAAACGAGGCAGCGAAGCCGAAGGAGAAAGACAAAGACGGCGTCACACACACACACACACACACACGCGAAATGAAGCTGCACTTCACCGCGACCTGTACAATATGAACATGTAACAATATGCCGAAAAGAACCCCACGAAAAGCCCCTCATCAAAAGTTCAGCTTTTCTCAGTCTCCGGCCAGTCAATATGTTAACACAGGAGAGTGTCTCAGCTAGCTCCAGATTAGGAGCGAGGTGTTGAAGGGGTGTGTGAACGAGGGCTATTGAAAGGAGAGCACACGAGTCTGGGACACAGAGGCAGAGGCATCGCTCCAAACCTGTTTTGGGGAAGAGGGATAGGGATGACACCACTCTCCCCCACCCAAGTAAAATAATGCATTATCCCCCCCGCCATCCCATCTCCCAAGGTCTCCCAGCTAATCTCAGCTCTCAAAGGCTCAAGGCAAGGGCCTCCTTTAATAAAGGAACACACACAATGCAATGGCACACAACACACACATGGACATACAGAACACTCATACCCAGGCAGACTTCACAAAGAGGGTGACATCGCCCACGGACACACACACACACACACACACACTATTCCTCTCTAACAAAAATGATTTTACAAAGCGGTCGTGATTGCCCTGTCAAGAGAGCCGCCGAGCCAGCTTCCATAAGGCGTGACGGGGAGAGCAGAAAGGTAGAGGAGAGAAGAGGCACCCAACCCCCCCGCCCACCGCCACACAATGGAACATCTCACCTGCCCACTCATCTCCAGCCTCTAGCCCCCTTCCCGCTCCCTATCATCTCAGCTCCCACTGCCCTTCACCTCGTCCCTGCTTCCCGTCCTCTCCCCATCTCTTTTCTTTCAACGTATTCTCGTTTACCTTTGCCTCCTTCTCTTACGATCGCCCCTTCCATTCGCTCTCTCTCCCCCATCCGCCAGTCTCCGCCCGCCATCCCCCTTTCCCCACTGCATGTAGGGACGCCACAGGTCTTTCAAGTCTACCAACAGCCAACGACGGGCCTGACGGGTCGGCCAATCGCTACAAGGCGGTGGCGTAGCCATGGCGAGGCACTTCATGCAGATGAGGAATCACAACAGCCCGTCTGTTTGTTGTCATGTAGCAGCACAACCACCTTTTCTCCACTTCACCCTCAACGCTAAAAGCTAGAACGCTTTCATGCTGCCAGGAGAGAGGGCTCCAACTCGTTAATATGCTCATCTCTCACATTTCCATGTCTACTGTAAGATACGTTACCTTTCATTTAAATACTACCTAATCAATGAAAGATTTCTCACTAAATATTGCCTTGTCGAGCACTGCCGACTGCTTCAGCGTATTGTTTTTCTCCCCCTCAGAAAATATGACTTCACACAACAACTTACTGTCTAGGAACTTCAAGTGTCCTTACCCAAACAAAAGGCCTTTTAAGTCTGGGGCTGTTGATGGGCATTAAGCTGATCAAACACCTAGGACAGTGCGTTGAGGTAAGTGCACTACACAGGGAAGTGACTTCTCCTTGGGTGGCTTTTCTCCTTGAAAACTTTGCCAGCGAAACACAAACACGCCTCCCTGGGGACCCGCTTTGAAGCCCGTCGATGGAGCGCTGCGAACGATCAACATTTACATACGGCGGAAAGAGGAGTTTGACTGTGGCTACCACAAGCACGCTTTCACCAACGCGATCGCACGCAGCCGCTCACGGACACTTGCTCACGTTTCCGGAAAGAGCACGACAGTTCTCAGGCATGTCGGCGAGCTAACTACAACAGAGCTAACGAGAACGAGACATCAACTTCGTAAGTACTGACGCGCGGGGGAACGGGAAACACTCACAGCGGGCGTCTCCACTCAAAGGCACGGCACCCTTCTCGCCGCCTGTCAGCGTTCGAGACAAAGTTTTGCGGCAACAACGTAAGGCTTCGACACGCCGTGAACCCCACTCTCCCCCCACGCCCTCGTCTTACCTTCTTTCTTCAAGGCGTTCAGAAAAGACTTCATCTCGCTCTCCCCTCCGGGTGTTTCCCCTTTACTATTGCTTTGAAAGAGCCATGTTCAGTGAGCGGAGAGCGGGCGCTGCCGTGCACGAGAGGGAGCGCTGTCCTAGTCGGGCTGTATCCCACTTAGAGTGAGAGAGAGAGAGAGAGAGATAGAGAGGGTTCCTGTGGAAGCCAGGGACAGCATAGGGATGGAGGGAGGGAAAGAGAGGGAGACAGATGCTGTAGAGAGAGAGAGAGAAACTGTAGAGAGAGAGAGAGAGAGAGAGAGAGAGAGAGGGTGGGTAGGTGACACAGCCCACCCCACATGATGCTAGCTGTCACAGTCGGGGAGGATGGGAGTGCAGGAAAAACCCACCCACCCACTGCCCCCCACCACTCTGACACACACCTCTCTTCTCCATACACACATATATTCTGTCTTCTCCCTGGCCCTTTCTGGCGGTCCCCCTTTTACCTCCCCCTGCCTTTCATCACCCTCCCTCTCTTTCTCTCTCCCTCTCTTTCTCCCTCTCCGTCTCTCTCTCCTTCTCCCCCATCTCCCCCCCCTCTCTCTCTCTCTCCCCTCCTCTCTCTCTCCTTCCTCCCTCTCTCCCTCTCTCTCTCTCTCGCTCTCTCCCTCTCTCTCTCTCTCTCTCTCTCTCGCGCTGTCACACCACAGCCTCTGCACTGAGTTTCACCCAATTAGCGACGGCACAATCTGGAGCGAGACACAATCTGTCCATGGCCATCTCTTTCTATGATAACCGATCCTCCTGGCTGCTCTCCGGGCCCCTCGGGCTCCCCGCGCCGGCAGACCCACCTCCAGGCGGGGGGCCGTGCCCTCCGGGCGTCCTCTCTCAACGTGTGGAGCGTGGCTGGGCTTGTGCTTCTACGGGGCGGGCCCACCACCACGGCGGGATGATCACTGTCATTGTTACCGCCCACACACACCGGCTCCAGTGTTGATACCAACTAGTGCTAAAGAATCAGTGATCCATTTGGAAAAGGAGCTCGAGGAAATTTTATCCCGTTGCTACCACGGTAACAGCTGTATCGGAAACAAACCCCCTTGTGTTGCTAGGCAACCGCGGCGAGGAAGTCTAAATTAGACACTGAGAGCGTAAGTTGCTTGTGGTTCTGAGAATGATTTGACTCCTCGCGTGTCTGTGTGTGTGTGTGTGTGTGTGTGTGTGTGTGTGTGTGTGTGTGTGAGACTGTGCAGTGTTTGTTGTACGTTTTTGGGCAACAGAGGTGTGCTGTGATCCTCTTTTGTTTTCTAATTGGCTACAGCACAACGAGACATTTCACATTTCAACCTTCATAAAAATGTCCGCCCTCTGAAATATCAGATCTGAAATATGCGGCCACCGGCAAATAATAAAGCCAAACCAGTGGAGCCAATAACAGGATCTACTCTGAAATATACACAACAATTACAATGAAGTAGCTGGGCTAACAACAATTGATTTAAAACGAGCCATTGGACTCTGAATAACACTGACTTGTTATACACAGATGGAATTCAGAAGCAACACTTCAAAGCAACTGTGAAACAGCATGAGTGGATCGAGTCTGGTGGGACCCTATGGAGATCTGCAGCCACAGTATGCTATACATCCATAGCTCTACAGCACAGTATCTGAGACACACGCTCTAGAGGGAGGGAGGGCGATTTGAAACCGAGCTCTTGAAATGGCACCGTCGAACACATGACAAACCTGGGCAGGAGTAAAATGGATTTAAATGGCCTGATAGGAGGTTTGGTCCGGAGCATGGAGTTTAAAAGGTTTAAAAAAATGTTCTTAACATCGACAACCACACACACACACACACACACACACACACACACACACACACACACTTGCAGACCCACGCTCGGCCTGAAGCAGCAAGCCACAATCTCCTCATTAATGATTTAACGATCATTTGCGAAACCAAACATGTTGAACCTAGCACAGATCAGTGTTCCATTCTGGCATAGCTGCACTGTATCTGGCACCATCTATGGATGGCACAGTATGTATACAGTATACAGTATGTACACCCTACATACAGGGGAGATAACTGCTTGTTGCAAGCATTGTTTTATTTGTTACAATCTACCTTACACACACACACACACACACGCACACACGCAGAGATAACAGATAACTACATTGAGCAAAATCGTATCTGATAAATGCTACTTGTTAAATGTTACAACACAGCAGGTTTATTGGTGGAAAATACGTTAGCTAGACATTAGACAAACATTCTGCAATGTTTATGGACAACCCTTCAAACGGGCAATGCGGTGGCTACATTTGGTCATCCTGACGGGTGTTCTGAGCTGTTCATATGTGGCGGAGGCCGGGTCAGCTGAGAGACCACGTGTGCTTCTCTGAGACACTGTAGACCAGAGGAACACAGTAGGGAGACGCATACGTGCTCCTATAGGCAGACATGTCTTTTCCCTACTGGGAAATGACACGCGGTCACCCTAGACCAATGGAATGATATGAGTAGTTTAGACTGATATCCTTGTTTCGCACTCGTCAACAAATCAGAACTTACTCTGTCGACCAGCGCTCTGTATTCACGAATAAAATTGCACTTGATTATGGCCCGTTGTCTCGCTCTTGTTTTAATTGGTTATTTCCTGTGGTTAAGTTCAAGAATGAATGACAGCACACACAACACGCAAACACACAAACTTAGCTTCCAATGGTTTAATCAAATTACCACATTGACCTGAGGACTATGATAACCTCTTGGTGCCAGAACTGACTATTTTACCATTTTAAAACATGATACATTCATCGCATAAAGTATATCACGTCAGAGAACGACATTGCGCCTTGTTTAAAAAGACTACATAATCATATAGACACACACGCCAAAAACACACGTACGAAATACACACTACATAGACACAGGTCGTTAAACCAGGACGGGGGGGGGGGGTTGTGCGGCAGCCGAGGAGCTCCCAGATTCACTGCAAGTACCCGACTGTGTGAGTGTGTTTGAGGCCACAACGTATCCTATACTAGCTAGGTTTTTATTCATGCATCCATGCGTGTGTGTGTGTGTGTGTGTGTGTGTGTGTGTGTGTGTGCGTGTGAGTGTGCTCCCATCCCAGCCTCTGTACTCGGCAGTATATGGGTCAGCTCCTCAGCGTGTTCCCAGAGTGGAAGCGGAGGGGGAGAGGAGAGGAGAAGGAGAAGGGGAGGAGGAGGAGGAGGTGAGGGTTAGACGAGGAGCTGAGCGGAGGAGGAGGAGGTGAGGGTTAGACGAGGAGCTGAGCGGAGGAGGAGGTGAGGGTTAGACGAGGAGCTGAGCGGAGGAGGAGGAGGTGAGGGTTAGACGAGGAGCTGAGCGGAGGAGGAGGAGGTGAGGGTTAGACGAGGAGCCGAGCGGAGGAGGAGGAGGTGAGGGGTAGAGGAGGAGCCGAGCGGAGGAGGAGGAGGTGAGGGTTAGACGAGGAGCTGAGCGGAGGAGGAGCTACGGGGTAGAACACGAGAAGGCACGTCGATAAGACGTCACCCGGCAGTCAGGGCACAACAGGTAGGAGGAAAGGCATCAGTGACTGGAGGACAATTCATTCACTCAAGCTTTGAGGGGGCCAATCAAACCCCACACAAGCACAAGCTCCACCCCTTTGACACACCAGGTACCTAGGCAGCTCAGACTCACGCCATGGAATCACCATTGGATTATGGCGGCATTTAGATGGCCGACACTCTACTCACCAGTATCAGTCTCCGTGTGGTTCTTGATGAACTCGGCTAACTCAAAGTTGCCGGCGATGATGGCCACCTGGAAGAAAGAGGGAAGCGGTTTATTTGTTTACCCTGAAGTTGGTCTCTGGGCCTTTGATCTCACGCTGGCAGAAATCGATCCCAATGTCTGAGATCTGGTATTGATTCCCGTCAGTCTGGCAGCCATTTTCTAAAGGCAGGTTAATGTGACATGTTAGAGCCACAAAGCAGCAACTTGTGGGAGTCGCATTGTGAAAGGGAGCGATCTATACAAGGACTTCAAACGGTATTACTGCATTTACTAAATATATATCATATCAAAGCACCCGCTTACGTCCAGTGCGCCCAAATCAAACGTATCTGAGTGAGTCTATATGATTCTTACGAGGACACCTGTGTAAAAACTGTTCGAAAATCTGACCTTCTGACCTTGGTCCTACCGCCAAACTTCAAAAGGAGTCTCTCAGTCAGAATACTCTGTTTTTCCAAATTGATAAGCGCCTTAGCTCATGTGTCTGTGGGGTTATTAAGCAGTGTTTAACTCAGTCGTTCTCTCTGCCTTCTGCCGTCGCTCTGGGCGGCTGCTCCCATGTCCTCGTACCGTTACCATAAAGTGGGTTTATTTTTCTGCAACGGGGATGGGTGTCATGCTGCCTCCGCCTCGGTAACCTCGCAGGCTGAGATGGGTCTAAGTGTTAGCCCTGTGCCTCTGGGAGATAGGGCTGGGCGATGAGCCGGAGAGGACGCATGACTGAGTGGAGCTAACAGAGCAGTCATAGACCCAGCTGCAGCACGGGACTGCCTCACTGCCTGTGTGTGTGTGTGTGTGTGTGTGTGTGTGTGTGTGTGTGTGTGCGTGCGTGCGTGCGTGCGTGGGTGGGTTAGTTTGCTAAATCCACCCAACATCCACGGTTTAATATGTTATAAGATATACATTCAGAGAATCTCCCAGAGTCGCGTGTCGTTTTCTACGTTCTAGTTCTACGTCTGTCCTTTTTGATCACCTCTGACTCCATGGCAGAAAGCCGTACCGTGCTCTCTGAACTCGTCCCAGGTCTGCGAAGTGACCCGGACGGAAGGGGTTAAGCCCCGACCCTCTGACCTCCGCTAGCCTCAGAGACGGACAGGGCATACGGAGAGTACGAGAAGGGGAGGAGGTGGGGCTGTGGAGCAGGCAGCCTGGGAATCGTGTCATAAATGACTAAGGAGGAGAGCAAAGGTGTCGAGGGAGAGAGAGAGAGAGCAGGAGGGAGGGAGGGTGAGAGAGAGAGAGAAAGGGAGCCAACGAGGATGGGAGCGAACGTGCGACAGTTTAACAGCCCCTACATGGCACTCCTCCCTCAGCAGATTAGCTGCCTAACAGGCCGGATCCTAATGGGCATTTGATTGGAGGAGGCTGACGCGGGCTTATGCCCACCCCCTCCCCCCCAGCCAATGAGATGTGATTAAGGGAGCAGTGAGGCGGGAAACATCATTTCAGAAGGCAGAGATGAATAATGGAGAGAATTAGAGGACGCCTCGGCGATCAGAGGCCACATACATTACATAAACACCCCTCCCACGTGGACGACACAAAAGAAGACAGCAACAATGGAGCTCAGAGCGGAGGCGCTCGCTCGCGGATGAGCGACGGTCGGCTGGGCTCCCTGGTTCAGAGCAAGGGAGAGGGAGCGCGTGAAATATGGACGGACCAGAACGATAATCGTCACGTTGAATGTGTGACCACGTGTGTGACTGGAGGTACGACAAGACGGGAGCGATCCAGGTCTTTCCACTCGCCTCACCTGTTTTTCACGTCGCCGTACACGGAAGGACGCTGTCGTGACTAGCATCGACAACTGTGCCCTTTCACACGTGCAGCGGCTTGCTCTCCGTGCACTAGAAGTGTTACTTTAGCTCAGCGTAACGGATTCCACACGCAAAGTGCGAGCCCTGTTTTGCGCGAGTTGACATGGGGGCTTTGGAAAGTGACGGGGCCCATCTGATGGCAGTGTGTCCAATCTGTCCATGTGTGAACAGCAGCCCTGCTGGGCTATGGTGACAGGGGGAGGAGGTCGCACCGGGCATATGACCCACACACACACACACACACACACACACACACATGAGACATGCTGACATGGAGGTGTCAGGTGTGCAAACAAACGCCGTCCTTGTTTACTCCTTCACACGGAATGCTTGACAGAGCTGGACGTGTCGCATCAACCGTTGCCAAGGAGTCCTGCAGACAGAGTCGTTCGCTTGGCTCACACACACACACACACACACACACACACACACACACACACACACACACACACACACACACACACACACACACACACACACACACAACAACAACAACGATTACTCGATGACCACCTCGCAGAGGACACACACACATTCCCACACACACACACACACACACACACCGCACACACACACACACACAGTCAAAAGCGGACGACTAAAGGACACAAAGCCACTGGCTGCTTTCGCGGGAGGGAAGGTTTATGTAAAAGTCTGCCGTATGTGGAGGACTGACTCATCGGGGTTCCAGTCACCCTGCCACCAAAATAAAACGCTCGCGGCTCAGTCAACAAGCACCAGAATAGCCCCCCCCCCCAGTTTGGCTTGGTGACAACCCGCTCTCTCCTCACGCTCTGTTCAGGTCTACCCTGGACACGCTCTGTGAACGTAGAATATTGAGTATAGAACACAACGTGAAGGGAGACCTCTATAGGATTCTTCTTGTTCTCTTGCTGTACTCTGTTAGCTAAATGTTACTATCAGTAATCATTCTTCAGGCTGTCCTATAATGAATACATTCTTCAGGCTGTCCTATAATGTCTACATTCTTCAGGCTGTCCTATAATGTCTACATTCTTCAGGCTGTCCTATAATGTCTACATTCTTCCGGCTGTCCTATAATGTCTACATTCTTCAGGCTGTCCTATAATGTATACATTCTTCAGGCTGTCAGATAATGTATGCATTCTTCAGGCTGTCCTATAATGTATGCATTCTTCAGGCTGTCCTATAATGTTTACATTCTTCAGGCTGTCCTGTAATGTATACATTCTTCAGGCTGTCCTATACTGTATGCATTCATCTGGCTGTCCTATAATGTATACATTCTTCAGGCTGTCCTATAATGTCTACATTCTTCTGGCTGTCCTGTAATGTAATTTAAGGTAATTTAACTCAACGTATGCTCCAGATCTTTATCGCCATCTCACGAGAATTACCAGCACAGGTTTGTAATGCATGCCTCGTAAATCAATGCCCTAAAGCCCTTTTTAGATAAGCTAATTGGTTTCAATGATTCTATTTTGATTCTCCATGCATATGTCCCTGTCCTGACAGTAGACAAGGCTAGGGCGACGGGTCAGAGTGGAAAGGTCAGCGTCTCCTACCTGGAAAGGCGTCTGGCCCCTGTAGTTCTTGGCTTCTTTGCCGGCCCCCCTGGCCAGCAACAGTCTGGCACCAAGCTCCTGTGAGGGGCCGCGGGGAGAGGAAGAGGGCAGAGGAGGGGGAGAAAGAGGGGGGAGTGAGAGATGTCAAATGAAGAGAGAGAGAGAGAGAGAGAGAGAGAGAGAGAGAGAGAGAGAGAGAGAGAGAGAGAGAGAGAGAGAGAGAGAGAGAGAGAGAGAGGCAGGGTGGCAGGGCCAGAAAGAGAGCGAGAGCGACAGGCGAGGACAAGAGCGCGTGAAACCAGAGAGCGGGAGAGAGGGGGGGGGGGGGGGGGGGGAGACAATGGAGGAAGGAAAACAGACGCAGCGGTTAGACAACGAAAAGACGCAAAAACTTAACCCCACCCCACCCCACCCCACCCCCCACCCCCCACCCCCCCCACCTCTCCACAGCCACCCAACCCAGGACCATCTACAAAGGCACGGGAGCCAATTAAAAAGCTTGTCCTTGCCGTGCGACGTATCGCTCGTCCCAGCGCGGCGCGGGCCTCCTTCTAGTGTGCAGACTCGGAGCTCCTGTCCCCGCGGTTAACGCCTGGCATTGTCAGTGTGCAGCGCTGTGCGCCCAGCGAGAGGAGAGATGGTGTCTGTGCGAGATAAGCTCTGCTTACTGCAGCTCCCCAGCCCACTTCTGCCTGCTGGAATCGGCAGCCCACCCACGGAAAAAGTGTATACGCTACACACAGACACACACACACACAGACACACAGACACACACGCACGCGCACGTGCACGCGCACGCACGCACGCACGCACACACAAAGGCGCATATGCTTGCACATTGGTAGGCTTGCGTGCACAAGGCTAAACGCTAGCACACCCGGGCACAAGACCCGTGTTGACAGCACGCGCACATGCATGAGAGCACAGCACAACTACAAGCACACGCATAACATGATGCGGGGAGACACAAGCCCGCACCCACGCACACTCACACACACACACACACACACACACACACACACACACACACACACACACACACACACACAATAGCACAGCAGCTCATCCTCCTACTGCCTGCTCTCTCCTTCCACCCCTGCCCCTCAAATGAGCAACAATATGCATGGCCGCATGGAAGATCACAAACCTCCTGTAAAACAACGTTAGCGCAATATCAAAAAACAACAAACTCAATAGTCTTTTGATGATCGTTTTTGCCCAAAAATATGATGATTAGAGATAAACAACCTGTTCATTGATGAACCAGTACTTTCAGGCAGGACAACTGTTGAGAAGGCAATGGTAACGGCGGACACTGTCATGTTGAATGGCACAGCATTTTGCTTAGTTATTAGTAGTGCCACTGGGTCAGACCCTCACAAGCTAAGCCAAGCGCTACTTAAGAAAAGACAAAGGACAAGTTGGCTTCCCATGCCATTCTCGAGATGAAGGTTCTAGAATAAATGACAGCATTGATGGAGAGCAAACAAACGCGCGTGCACACACACACAAACACACCCACAAAATACAAACACACACCCACACACACAGAGCAGCTCAGGGTATAGGAGGGCTTAACAATCTGTGCCATATCTACAGGGAGCAGTGACCCTGTAGAGAACAGCGGTGGCGTCACACAGACACACACACGCACACACACAAACACAAAATTAAGCAAAATTAATAAAACACACACTCAGCTTCTGCTGCAAATGCCATCTGGATAGAATAGTATCACTCATAGGAGCAGCTTATTAACATGTAAAGCACATATAAAATATTGATCAACATCGCACGTCCGCCCTTTCCAAGAAACTCTGTGTGAATGGAGCTGTCACGGTTCAACTGAAATAATCTTCCAGCAATTGGCTCCACTTCATCAAAAAAAAAGAAAAAGAAGGCGCCCATCAAGACTCAACCATACTTTGACAACAAGCCGACAGGCCTTTCCAACACAGCGTCCATTTGAGAACCGTGCACTGCACACACACAAACCCACCAGATGAAAAACAAACCTCATGCTCGCCATGGAAATATGAACGGGGCACACGCCGCGCCACACGCCGCGCCACACACACGCCGCGCCACACGCCGCGCCACACGCCGCTCCACGTCATCAGGAGCAGAGAGGGGACACGGCGTGGCCTAACAACGCTGTCCCCCACGCTCTCAGGATTTCATTCATAGCTGCACCTCCCACCGTAAGTGCCCCCCCCCTCCCCCCCTAGTCAATCAGCCGGCTCCGGCGCTCCAGACTGCCGGGCACATGACGTCGCCGTGGGAGATCGCAGCCGAGGAGGCATCTGGCACGCACCTTGGCGTGGCTAATGTTCTCCAGTGGGCCCCGCCGTGATTAGCTCAACGGCCCTGCGGCCTCCTCGCACGAGCTGCCATCGCCACGCCCCCTGACAGTAATGGGTGTCCACTTAGCGCCGTCGTCCACGCAGACGAGTAGGTGATAGAGGAAAGTGCGGCGGTTGTAAAGACAAAGATATTGGTCCCTGGAGAACGGCTGGGGGTTGGATGGCGGTGTGTTCTGTGGAGTGCCTGAGCCCACTGGCAGGTTGGGGGGCTGGTCCAGGCTGGTGAGTAACGGGTTAATACTCATGGCGCTCCACGGCGGTGTCTGGCACCGGACGGACGGGCCGTTTTTTTCTACTTCACCTGACTGGAAATATAGTTCACACAAAGCAACACAACGACAGCCATTTAGCCATCTAAACTCTCCGTTCCCCTCAACTTCAATCCCCTCCACACTATTACATTGGACCGCATCACTTTGCGTTAGGCACTGGACACCTGGACCGTCTGGCAAGGCAGGTCTATCTGTGTGTGTGTGTGTGTGTGTGTGTGTGTGTGGTACCTGTCTGTAGAGAGCACAGATGTGCAGAGCAGTGTTTCCTGAGGTGTTCTGGACACTGATGTCTGCCCCGTAGTTCAACAGGTGCTCCATGTGCTGGGTGTGACCGTACCTAGAGGCCTGCGCGCACACACACACACACACACACACACACACACACACACACACACACACACACACACACACACACACACACACACACACACACACACACACACACACACACACACACACACACACACACACACACACACACACACACACACACACAGTTTAGAGACAATGTTTAAGGAAATATAGTGTCCTCGACGCTGTTCAAACCCTGAAGAGGAGGTAACAAATAATTCAAACACAACAACACTGACATCTTGTTTCAATGTGAGTGGGTTCGTTCGCCTCTAAATATGAATGTGCAGTGTGACTAAGCGCGATACTAAGTCGCAGAGCATGCTGAGAGTAGAGTATCTGCAGTGTGCCCCCCTGCACACTAGATGCTGAGGAGTAGAGTATCTGCAGTGTGCCCCCCTGCACACTAGATGCTGAGGAGTAGAGTATCTGCAGTGTGCTCCCCTGCACACTAGATGCTGAGGAGTAGAGTATCTGCAGTGTGCTCCCCTGCACACTAGATGCTGAGGAGTAGAGTATCTGCAGTGTGCTCCCCTGCACACTAGATGCTGAGGAGTAGAGTATCTGCAGTGTGCTCCCCTGCACACTAGATGCTGAGGAGTAGAGTATCTGCAGTGTGCTCCCCTGCACACTAGATGCTGAGGAGTAGAGTATCTGCAGTGTGCTCCCCTGCACACTAGATGCTGAGGAGTAGAGTATCTGCAGTGTGCTCCCCTGCACACTAGATGCTGAGAGTAGAGTATCTGCAGTGTGCTCCCCTGCACACTAGATGCTGAGGAGTAGAGTATCTGCAGTGTGCTCCCCTGCACACTAGATGTCAGACTCCGCTCTGTGCCGGTGCGGTGTTCCCTCCTGAACTCCAGACCTCCCCATTTATAAACGCTCCCGACAGGGCGGCTAATCCCATCACCCCGCGTCACCCACAGCGTCCTCCAGCTCTACTGTCCCTACAGGGAGCGGGGAGACTCCCGAGGAAAAGTCAGTCTAACCCACCAAATCCGGGTTTGGTTCAGACCCGTGTCGTTCACGTTAAGACCCGACGCCCGCAGAACCAGACCCACCTGGTGGATCTCGTGCCAGCCGTTCTCGTCGTGGCAGTTGATGGCGGCGTGGGCCCGGAGGAGCAGCTCACAGCAGCCCGCGTCGCCCCCCACCAGGACGCTCTGGTACAGCGCCGTCAGACTCTGGCTGTCCTTGTAGTTCGGAGAGGCGCCCAGGTCCAGCAGAACCTGAGGGGGTGGGGTGGGGGGGGGGGTGGGGGAGCAGAGAGAGGGTCTGACAGTCTGGGATGGTTTGTTTGACGCTTGGTCTGTCTGTCTGTCTGTCTGTCTGTCTGTCTGTCTGTCTGTCTGTCTGTCTGTCTGTCTGTCTGCACAGGCCAATAGACTTTCTCCCCCTCCATTTAGGGCTATCTAATAGCTTGATTGATCAGTGATAACACCCCTCATGATTAATCCCTGGTCAATGCTGGCCTTTCACTGTAGCCCGTGGACCAGAGCGAACCCAGCAGTAGCAGCAGCCGCCGTAGGGGCCTTACCTTGAGGGAGCCCCGGTTCTTGGCCCCCACGGCTTTGTGCAGCGCCGTCCTGCCGTCCTGGGAGCGGAAGTCCAGGTGGGCGCCGCCGTTCCTCAGGGCCACGATGACGGACACCACGTTGTCCAGGTGGGCGGCGAACGTCAGCGGGGTCTCTGTGGGCAGGGAGCACCGTCACCGTACCATGCTGGGACATCAGCCACCCCCCCCCCCCCACCCCGCTCACGAGGACGGACAGCAAGCTCTATCTGGCTTTGTGCCTTTTGGCTAGACCGGCTGTCCACCTACCTCCAGTGTCCGGGTCGTGGTAGTTGGGGTCCAGGCCTTTCTCCAGCATCTTCTCCACCTGCGCCACCTGGAGGTGCTGAATGTGGTCCATGAACATCCTCAGGTTGGCCTACAGGGGGAGGTAGAGAGGCAAAGATAGCGAGAAAGAGAGATCGAGAAAGAGAGAGAAAGAGAGAGAGAGAGGGGGGGGGGGTGGGTAAGGTAGAGAGGCCCAGGCAGAGAGACAAACACAAGAAGGCAGAAAAAACGAGTTATTGTAGAATGGGGGAGAGAGAGAGGAAAAGGGAGAGAGAGAAATGAGTAAGAGAAGGATAACAACAGAGCCGAAGGAGAGAGAGAGGGGGGGGGGAGGTGACGTGTTGGATGGGTGAGGATATAAAAATTTCAAAAACACAGTCTGGAGCGCACTGCTCTGCCGGGGATTAGGTGTGACGGCACCCTGGCGCAGGTGCAGGCAGCAAAGCAGTGCACACAGCGGGCGCCACTCTGATCCCTGACGGCCAGCCTGTCTGTCAAACCCAGAGCCGGGCCCCACTCCCGCTCCTCTCCTAGGCTGTCCGTAGACACAATGAGACGGAGAGGGAGAGTGAACGAGAGAGAGGGAGAAAGAGAGAGAGAGAGACGGCGAATGAGGCACAGAAGCAAACAGAGAGAGAGAGAGAGAGCGATACGGAGAGAAAAAAAAGGGACAGAGAAAGGTGAGAGGAGACACTGATCCCTCGCTCCCACTCCATTGACTCCCGCTGACCCCGCTCGCCCCGCCAAAGACACTGTCTTCAGTAGATCTGTGTCGACTTGAGCCAGAAAGGCTATTACCATCCTCCTTCACCTGTCTGCCCACTGCTCCGTGGTCTAATGGAGGGCCTGGAGGTGACATCAAGGCCAGGGAAGCTCATTGAAGAAAAACTAAGTGAAGATTGACAGGGAGAGGAGGAGGTGAAATGGACTGGGGAATGAGGGGAGGAGAGGAGAGGAGGGGAGGGGATTTCAAAAAGGGTCACATAGGTCACTGCGCTGATGTTGCTTTAAGTGTAGACCCCCCATCCAACTCACACACACACACACACCACATGGAGCTAACCAGGGCAGATATAAATAGGTGGAGGGAGTAGGTCCCTGTGAGCACTGACTGACTGGTGGCTTTAGGCAGGCCACTGAGCACAGGGTTGCCTAGGACATAACACACACCCTGACACACACACACACACACACACACACACACAAACCTGCACAGGAAGAGCACCAAGAAAGAGAGATCGATGCCACATCCTCAAGTGAATAATTCATCTCTCCCTATTCCCAGTGCGAGCCTGATCCTTTGATGAGAAGAATACTGTAGGAATGCCCTGTGCTCCACTGTGTACAGCATGCAATAAGGACGAAATCTATAAACCTAGAGGGGGTGGGCCGGGGGGGGGGGACTTGTGATTCATGAAGAACCTCATACACTTTTGTAACCCATAGCACTTTCTATTTGCAAACACAAACGTGGCATTGCAAATGATTCCCCGGATTGCGATCCCATGTTTCATGACAATGCCCTTGGCCATCAGGCACCGAGCCGCAGGCAGCGCAGCAGACACCCACCCCCCCCCCCCCCCCTCCAGCTCTCTCACCTGGGTGTGAATCTTGGCTATCTGCTTCTCGTTCACGTTGGGCTGTTTATAGACGCGGCTCTTGTAGCGAAACTGGAAAACAGGAGAACAACAGAGGTGAGAACATTACCGACGTGCTCACGCGTTAGCCATCTGCACGATCGGTCTTCGGAAAGGAAGGTAAGGAAAGCAGTCGAAAAAGGTAAGGAGTGATTTCCGCCGGGGTTACATTCTCCTCGGTTCACCTGCCGTACCCTTGTCATTCCGGCAAGAATGGATCTGTACCTTCACCGCCATACAAATGTCTGTGCCTCGAGGCCCGTCTCTATACCATTCAAAGTGCACGTCTTGAACGTAAACCCTCGAGAGCCGAAACGTAGCGCACCCTGGGATTTCCTTTCCTGGAGAGAAAGCCCAGCTGTCAGTTCAGTTGGAACGGTTCCCTTTGATTTCCCTTTTCAAAGTGTTAAGTGACTGAGGTGTCCTGGTTCCTGGTTCTTCGCTCCCTACCTCTCCCAGTGACAACAGCCACGGCTTTATAACGGGAACATTCAGAGTCACCGCAACGCTTGAAACGAGCATCAGTGATCACACTAAAACCTAGCTGTCACCTGCTCTTTAAGTCCTCATCACAAACCACATTGGCAAATATGTCTGCTGCTGACAAACCCCACCACTTTTCTCTCTACAGCCTCATTTACTAAATGCTACTAGTTGAGACCTTGAGATATTACACATATTATATTATATGATATATGTGATATAATATATACATATTATATGATATGATATATATGAGATATACGTATAGCTGTGCCTTGTTCTCCTGTATACCTGTCCTTTGTAATCCCAGCACAGTGACTCATGTCATCCTGCTCCTTTCTCCTTGCTGCTGTTCATCTCGACCTCGGGCTCTTTTCCTGACGTTATCCTCGAAGCTGAAGTACCTTTTCAGCCTCTCCACTGGAAACGATGTGGAAGGTGCACTAATGCAGGGTGTTCCACCGGTAATTAAGCAGGTGTGTACTGTGTGTGTGTGTGTGTGTGTGTGTGTGTGTGTGTGTGTGTGTGTGTGTGTGTGTGTGTGTGTGTGTGTGTGTGTGTGTGTTCATGCGTGCATGCGTGTTGCCAACGGAGTTAAGACAAGAGCGGATACATTCAAAAGAAGACATGACATTATAGCCATAAGGGAGACTCCAGCTCTGATGGATCATCACAGCCCACACACGCACGCACGCACGCATGCACGCACAGACACACACATTCTTTCTTCTTCCTTTAAACTCACGCAACAACACACACACACACACACACACACTTCCAGCCACACACACTGCTACACGCACAGGGAGGCTTTGAACAACAAGGGTTGCGCGCCGTAGGCCTTTGATGGTCCATTAATCAGGGGAATGGAAGGAGTCAGAGAGCTTGTGCTCGTCTCGCTGCCTCTCCCTGAAGCTGAGGGGATAGCTGGGCAGGAGCATCTCCATAGGCGGCCCTCAGGAGAGCACTCTCACTGGGGAATAATCAGGGGCCATTGTCCCCCCTCACGGCTTCAGAACTACAGCGTCCAACCGCGGTTCTCTAAAAAGGAAAAGCAGATTTTTGGACTGAAACTCGTTGGGAAAGTGGAATTCCAGTCGGCTGCCTGCGGGATACTGTTAAAAACTGTCCAGGGAATACAGCTGGACTGCAGCTGGCTTTGTGCGCACGCGTTTTGAGTCTGGGCTCCCATGGGTAGTTCCCTCACGTGTGCATGGCTTCTCAGAGCTCTGTCCTTCACGTCACTGCACTGTCCCACTGAAGCAACACGATGCCTTCACACTGTGTGACCGAAAGGATAAACCCCCAGCATGGTCTAATCTGCAGTTACCTGAGGTAGTGCCTTCACCTGTAAGACACGCCCTGAGTGTTGGAGCTCCACTCTCCCTACATCCACCCCCTAAGCCCTTTCCCTGTTTCCCCATTAGCGGTGTGTATGAGGGGGTATACCTCCAGAGTGGGCACGCCCTGGCAGGTGGGGATGGGGTGCTCCCGGAGGGGCTGCTCCTCGTCCAGGAAGCCGCTCTCCCGGCCCTGCAGCGCGGGCTGGAACAGGCCGTAGTTCAGCACGTCCCGCAGCGGCTGGGTCAGCGTGCACAGGATCTGCTGCTTGGCCACCCACACGGTGGCGTCCGGCTCAAAGTGCAGGCACTTCTGCGTCCCGGGGAAAAAAGAAAAGAGGAGAAAAGACAGACAGACAGACGGACAAAGACAGTGAGACAGGGAGATAGGTTCAAGCTGATATCCGCTGTCCGTGGCGAAGAGTACAGCCTTCACACAGCATGCTGGAGAATTGCATGGAAGAGGAGGACACTTTCAGAAGAGAAATCCATAGGGGGAAAGAGAAATCCATAGGGGGAAAAAACAACACATACCATTTTTCTCCACTCTGTCTCCATTCAGAGCGAGCGTGCAAATGATTCCCTGACTCTCGTTGAGACAGACCTTGAGTGAAAACCCATAGGCAGGGATGACAAGGAGCGCTAAAGGGACCTGAACAAAACACTCCTGACCACCAGGATGTGCAGCCCTCTCGTCCACTCCACCAAACCTCAGTATACACGCAACGCACACACACAGCGGCATACACCGACACTGACACCAACACACACACACACACACACACACACACACACACACACACACACACACACACACACACACACACACACACACACACACACACACACACACACACACACACACACACACACACACACACACAGCGAGGGAAAAACGCAAACAAACCTAACCAATTTCGCTCGCTGGCAGGTCGCGGCAAGCAGATGGACTGGAGCAAACAATGGCTTGCGTTGGCCCGCCAGCGTGTGTGTGATAAACAGTGTGGTGTTAACAGGGACGCGGCGGGGCTGAGGGCGAGCCTGAGAGAACACACTGGGAGAAAACAAGCCCTCACACACCATAATGGCCTATCTGTCGGCACACAGGGAGCAGGGATTCATGTGACTTCTACCCTATCCACCAGGACACCCGGCGCCCGCGTCCATTATGGAGGGCAGGGCAATAGAACAACGAGAAGTGGATTGGGTCAAATCAATTAGCTGGATGATGGCGTGTCCGCGTGCCGGTTGCAGACATACAGCACGTCATTATTCCACGCGGGGGGAAAAGAACGAATCCTCCTTTTGGTTTTGTTGTCTGCTCGTGGCTCGTCGCCGATAAGACGGGACCGGCGGCCCTTCCTCGGGGCGGCACGGGCGGGGGAAGTTCATTTGCGTCGCGCCGCACCTCTCGCGCTGTCTGTCTTTGTCTCCGCGGTCGACTCCTAATTGCCCGGCTGAGATAATCCTCTCCTCGTTGCCGTGTCACAGTCGCCTTGATGCATCATACATTACACATGGCGGCGGCGGGCCTTTCTCCTGCCAGGGGAGACAGGCGGCGTGCAATCCCAGATAACAAAACAATCACCGCGGCCTCCTTCCCCCCTCCCCCTCCCACCCTCGTCCTTTGGGAGATTCATATTATATATATATATATATATATATATATATATATATATATATATATATATATATATATATATATATATATATATATATATATATATACATGACGCGCCGCGTTACCAAACGCTCATGCGAGGACGCGGCGCGCGGAGCTGTGCCGGTGACGGGCGGCGTTTGTGGAGCCGACCCTGCCGCGGCACGCGGGGAGGAGAACATCTGCACCCCCCCACCCCCCGTCCTCTCAGCACCCTGGTCCCATTGTCTTTCAACCCGAGAAAAAGAGAAGTGGTTGAGGGTTAAGTGGGGCGGTGTTGGCTCCCCGGAGCCCTAAAGCAATCTTGGAGAAAGGCGCCCTTGAAAAGGGACAATTTTGGGGAGAGTGAAGAGAAAAAAAATGGCCTTCCCTTACTTTTGGGGAGGACGGCCACTGAATAATAAACACCCGGGGGACACACACACACATCTCTGGTTACACGGGCAGACAGACGGCGTGAATCGGATCTTTAAGGCATAAGGATGAGGCAGGAACTGGTGAGGAAGAGCGTGAGTGAATGAGTGAAGGAGTGAGCGTGTCAGTTAGAGAAAGAGAGCGAGAAAGACAGAAAGAGAAAGACATTAAGTGTGTGTCTGTTTATGCGTTCACAAATGCCTCCAGTCTACCTACCGACTGCTGGAGATCGGGGATGACCACGCAGATGGCCAGGGATTCTTGTCGGCAGGCGGCCGCCCTGGAGGCTCTCCTGCTGGCCTGCTCGGCCCCCAGCCTGGGCCCCTCCTTGGAGCTGTCGCTGTCGGAGCCCGCCGAGCCTTCCGACAGACTGCGGGCCATCTCTTCCTCACTGGAGGTGGGGCTGCGGGGCATCACGTCTGGACTGGACTGGAGGGAAAGGCAACAGGAGACGGGAGAACTTTCACCACTGGAACACGCTGTACTTCAGAGGCTGCACACACACACATGCTTCCTCACACACTCCCGCACAGTGTCTTCTGGGCACGCGCACGCGCCGCCGTGCACTTATTGTTTCGCTCGCGCGCCAAGTGTACGCGGCTATCACTGCCCTAGTTAGCAGCTCGAGTCGGGCTGACACACTTTCCTGTTGGCTCCACGGCACCGGGAATCAAACGAGCTCTGCTTTTAGCATCTCTTATTGATGGCGAGTTGAAAGAGTAACGCCGAAGAATGATCCCGTCACATCTGCGCTCTTCCTCAGGCCACTAGCGAGGCCTGTCATTTCCTGAATGATTCCCTCACCCTCGCTGACACCCTGGCTCACATGAGGGCCGTTATCAGGGCATTCGACGCTCGGAGGTCGGCCCTTAATGCGGCACCGGCGGCACCGTCACCTTTGTAAGTGCAGACGACAGGTGTCCCAGTTTACGTGACAGAAAGTGTCCCAGTTTACGTGACAATATGATATAACGTGATGCTTCTCAGTGCTGTGTGACAAAAGGAATGCCTGTCAAGAGACCAAAAAAAAGCCCCCTACAAATCCCTTCTTAGTGTAAGCCGTGGGAGCCCTGCATGTGTAGAGCGGGGCGAAGGAGAGGAGAGGAGTCACCTTGTACGCGGAGAGTGGAGGGGGTTCAGGCCGACAGGCGGGTGACGGTTAGCGTCGCCCCCACTGCCACGGATGTCGTCCCCGCAAGAGCTTCTCCCATCACGGGCTGCCAGCCATGGAGGAGCGCCACGCCTCCTGGGGAGAGAACAGACGACCTGATGACGGCGGCAACAATAACACACAGTTTTTTTTTCACTCGCGGGTTAGCTCCGTCACCGAAGGGACCCCGCTTTTTGGCACTGCGTCGGCTCGCGATGGCAGCTGCGCGGTGGGGAGTGGGTTTTATTGAGTGTTGTGAGAAGCGCTTCAGCGGAACATCTGCCGCCGGTTTTGATGGCTCCGTTGTTTTTGGCGGACTCTTCAGCGTGTGAAGCCGGGTCACACGAGCAAGGGGGGGAGTCTGGCTCGGCTCATAATGCAACCGACGGTTATGAAAAGGCAGCACTCAACGCTGCCGCACCTCAAAGGGAAAATCAGGTTGAGAACACTTGGCCTGACTGTCCAATTAGGAATGTATTTAATTTGGGTTGGCCAGCTGGAACGCGGGATTTAAAAGGGAGCTCTGCTAACACGTAGGAGCCTTGGCCAGAGGCTGGAGTAGTCGTATCGTTTCCATTTTTTTGGGGGGATATATTCATTATTATTTCTTGTTGTGCACCGGGAGGGCATGACTATGACTTGAGTAAAAAACAGAGCACTTACCCGAACAAAACAATCGTTTGATCAAAACCGAGACACAGAAGAGTTCCGAGGCACACAGCGAGGGTATTTTGAATACATTATTCAGTCCTGATCATTTTAAGGGTGGTAATGAATTATGAATTTAGTCATGTTGATTCACTGTGTTAAAAGTTGGATGATGACCTACAGCACTATCGTCGGTCTGTCTGTCTTAACCTGGAACCAGGAATACACGGAGGCAGACTGTCCAGTCTGTTTATCATCACAGTTTAGCTGCAATGTAAATGAGAAGATATACCCCTGCATTCCACACATACACACACACACACGCACGCACGCACGCACAAACACGCTCACAAAACCCTGCCTGTATATAGACCGATACGACTAGTAAATGAAGCTGATAAAAGGTGTTCCAGCAGCATAGCCCATCTCCTCCCCAGAGATTCTGTGACACACACACACACACACACACACACATGCACACACACACACCATCATCCATCATTCCTCTGTCTCCTTATCTGCCTCCAGAATCCTCCAATCACAGCTCCTCTGGGCTAGAGGTTGTCAGGTGCCCCCCGGCTTTACGGCATGTGCGGTGCGTGCATGTGCGGTGTGTGTGTGTGTGTGTGTGTGTGTGTCATGGTTGTTCTGCATGGCCCTGCTTATAGCTGTTTTGGGGGGACAAGCAGCCACCTGGACAGATGGACTGGACTGATACTGATACTGTGCGGTCCATTGTAGGGAGCGTGCTTATTTGTCATGATAAAACACGTCAGGCCATGTAGACACAGCAGACCGTCTATGATGGCGGGAGTAATGACTTCCATCACAATCCATCGGGCTTTCACTATTTCATTTCGCTGGCGGTCGCCCCGGTTTGCAGGGGGGGGGGGGTGTGAGGCAGCACCAGGTATAGAGACGGATTGGTCGGTGTACCTCACGGCGACGGGCTGTGCCTGTAGCGCGCTGGCCGTCCATCC
Organism: Galaxias olidus; assembly: GCA_026901105.3. Taxonomy (NCBI): domain Eukaryota; kingdom Metazoa; phylum Chordata; class Actinopteri; order Galaxiiformes; family Galaxiidae; genus Galaxias; species Galaxias olidus. The sequence continues at coordinate 36,439 of JAPMUY010011031.1, read as the reverse complement.
TGTTGACACGGGACACGGTACGGCTCTGACCTTTGGCCAGCCCTTGTGTGCGTCAGTGGACCAGGCCCTAGAACACTAAGACACCACAGCACGGGTTGGCTCGGCTTGGCTTAGCGGCGTGACAGCCCCCCAGGTTCTTACGGGACGGTTGCAGCATCAAGAGAAGAGGAGCCATGAAGATCTGTCTGCGCAGAGAAAAAGAATGTCTCCTTCAGTCAAGGGGGAGCCTCAGTCTCCTGCTACTCTCTTCGTGCTGTGATCACACCTCGTCTCTGCCTCTCCATGTTTGCCTGATACCCAAAAAAAAAGGTGTGAGAAAAGGTGAAAAAATATGGCGCCTGAAATATGACAGAACAATGTGAGTGGACCGCAGACCGTCCTTTGAAGAAAAGATCAAACGCGGACCTGCGCATGCTTGGCAGTGTGGGTATGGCTGCTCTCAACAGGACTCTTCTCACATCCATAGAAATTCATAGAAATGTCTCTGTCTGTCTGTGTGTCTGTCTGTCTGTCTGCCTGCCTGTCTGCCTCTCGGTCTCCGTCTCTGCGTGGTCAGCCTGTTTGCTAAACTCATGTCTCTGGACGTGTCGAATATAGCAAAGCATCGTGCTGCGGTCTGGTCCAGTTGAGTCCAGTTCAGTCCGGTGTGCTGTCTGAGCTGGTGTCCTCATGGAGCGGGTCTGTGAGGGATCAGCTGCTGGGCAGTAATGGCTTTAGTCATGCTGCAGAGGAGATGGGTCTTCGATGGACAACAACACACCTCAGCCAATAACAGACCAAATATATCTTCTACCTGATTTCACACATTACCACTCACACTAACACACCCAGACAGATACACTACCCTAAACACACTCTTACACATGCCAACACACAGAGACACAGCCACACACACACACCACACACACCCTTTAATCTAACCCATCTCCGGCATGCCAACACACAGAGACACAGCCACACACCACACACACCTTTTAATCTAACCCATCTCCGGCATGCCAACACACAGAGACACAGCCACACACCACACACACCATCTAATCTAACCCATCTCCGGCATGCCCACACACAGAGACACAGTAACACACCACACACACCCTCTAATCTAACCCATCTCCGGCGTGAGCAACGCGGTGGCTGTCCGGCTGTCTCCTCTACATGGCTCTGGAGGAGAGGCGGGTAATGTGACCTTTTGTCCCTGCTGCCTCTTAAGGTCAGGGCTGACATATGATATGAAGGGATAGGTAACAGCTGTGTGGAGCGCCACGTGCCGCTCCGCTGAAGTAGATCCTTAAGGAAGAGCGTGAGGAGGGAGGCTCATCTCTTATTAAACAAAGTCTATTAAGCCCTTCATCCGGGGCTCGCGCTCCCTGACGTTTTAATAAAATAACAGACGGCGCCCACGCGCGTGCGAGAGAGAGAGAGAGAGATAGATATATGTACAGAAGACGACGGTGATAGGGCTATAAGATATTCAGCTCATCTGGAGGAACAAATGGCCCCAGCATTAATTAAACGTCCCCAGCCGTCCTGAGGGGAGGGCGGGGGGTGGTGGTGTTGGGGGTACATTTTCAGATGGCGTGCCCAGACGTATTTTTTGTCTCTCCAGGTGGATAAATGGATTATGTTAAATATCAATGAGTTTCTGTAGCTCCCCCTTGGCTAGCTGCCTTGAAGGTTGTTGCAATCTCAATGGCACCCATTCCAGTAAATTAAGGAGAAATGTATGAATAAAAAGCACTCATATGATTGGAACGAAAGTCTGAAACTAGATATAGACCTCTTTGCTGAACTTCTGTCTTTCCAGTTCAAGGGTGTGATATTGCAGTGCCTCAAAACCTGTACATTACGGTGTTGGATGAAACCTTATGAAAGGACAAGCTCCGCTCCACTTTCCCTGCAGTATGCATGCACACACACACACACACACACACACACACACACACACACACACACACACACACACACACACACACACACACACACACACACACACACACACACACACACACGGGCGCGCGCGCGCGCACACCAAATACACTGACATCAGTTGACCTGTGGCTATCATCTCCCTGTTGGGGTCATTATTCCTGGGTCCACAGGAGGTCAGGGGAAGAGAGCCCCCCAGGGCCCCTGGAGGGTCACAGGCAGGCAGGGTAGAGTACGGGACACGGAGCACCCTGAGCACTGACCAGGAGCCTGATGGCTGCACTGGAAAGCTGCAAGGCACTTATGGGAATACAGCTAGCAGAGCTGTGGAGCTGTGAATCCCCACCCCCCTCCCAGTTTTTACTGTAGTATCATTTTCTATCTATTAGTAATGCACAATGTCTTAAATTTCATTGTTGATATTGGCTTAGATTGGAAGAAAAATTTATTTAGGATACCAGCAGAATATGAAATATGAGAATATCTTCTAAACAGATATCAGCCCAGATTTCTTAGGTAAAACAGGGCAATTTGAATCCCCAAACTGATCCCTTATCAAGACGGTTATTTATTTTTTACCATTTTGCTGATGATAAATGATCTATGTGAGCATATGTCATATGATATCCATAGCTGATTATTTGTAAAGTTGTTTTTACAGCTTACTGGATCTACGTGATAAACACATGTTTGCTGCAAATGCTATTCATACATTTACTGTGAGGAAAGGGATCTTGGTCTCGGATGAGGTCTGACAAACCTCAGAAAGTGCCAGGACTCTAAAGTAAACAGCCTCCGGCGCGGACCATTGATCAATTTATTTCTAGGTTTAACGGCCCCAGTAATTATTTTTTGAAAGACCACTCAGTGGAACACGGAAAGTTCAAAAAGTTTGAAACGGGTTTCAAACTAGTGCAGCTGGTCCCTACCCCTCGATGCTCTTTATACTCGACCTCCACCCGCAGTCCTTAATTTAAGCACTAATTAATATTCCAAAGTCTTGAAAAATAAAGAACAAGTTGGCCATTGCAGAATCAGATCCCCAGGACGGAAAGCTCAAGGCTGGTTGACTCCATTTATTTGTGTAAAAATCTACTTCAAACACTTTTTATAAAGATGTACGACACCAGATCTTTAGATTCCTATTTATTTGCATTGACTGATTTTATTGTTTATTGTTATCTATTTATGTGTTAAAGCTCTTGCAATTTTGTTATGAATAGTGCTATACAAAGGTTTCCCTCTTGTTCTTTTTATCATTCGTTTACTATTAGTATTATTATAATTTGCATTGCTTGCATGCAACAGAGTGTTAAGCTGAGGAGAAGGGAGGCCATGTAAATTGGACACTGGGAACAGACCTACCAGAGGAGCCCTCTCTCCCCCCAGGGTGAGAGCAGCCTCAGGGATAAACAGAGGAGAGGGAAGGAGGTAGCTGCTAGTTAACTCTCACACCCACTATGGACTTGACTCTATTAGGAGTGCTTATGATTCACATCGACGCCAAATCATTGATTCCAGCTACATTTACTGATTTCTACTTACCATAAACTTGACTTTTGAAATGACAGGACGAAGAACAGCTAACCCTGGGCACGATTCCTAACAGACCATTTCGTGAAGAAACACGATGAACACTGTATATCTGAATTAGAGGGATTCCAAACAACAGACTCGGTTATGGACCCAGAGTGGGCCAGTTCATGGATTCAGTGCACCTGCGGAGCAGAGGTACTTCGATGCAGATGGCGCACCATATTGGCAGAGCATCTGTCTGCTCCATTCATGGCGGAGCCAGGGGCCAAAGAGCACAGAGCCCTGTTGTAGCTTGTCTTGTTCAAACTCCAACAATACATCAGGGATCCAAAGGTCAACCTGTAGTAGCTATATGAAATCTACATAAATCTGAGATTTCTTTAGCTTCCAAACAGGGGACAGCGTTATGGAAATTCTATATATTAAACAAGACGAGACCTTAACAGAGATTAACCAAGAGGACACCCCATAGAACACAATCGCACATTAAAACAGAAATTGGATCAGAATGTGTAAGACATAGATGCAACAACACCTAAAGAACAGCACAGAACAGTCCAGTCGCAACGACTTCCCCACAAAGGAGAAGAGTGCTGCCCTCAGCAGAAAGTACCCTCCCTCATTAAGAGCATATTCCCAGATGGACCATAAACCGAAGAACCAAAGATGAATTCAGCACAACTGTTGGACCGCGTCAGCACCAGACCCGTTACTAGCCATGCTCTAATTAGGGGTCCTGTAGTTAATACAGTAGACACATAACACACAGCTGAGAAATGTACAGAGACAGGCACTAAATCAAAAACTCCATCTTAGTAACAAGTAGCTTCAGCCCTAACCGCTTCATCCCCTCCTGTGGTCTTATTGTAAAGCACAATTCAGTCATTAACTTTGGAGAAAGATAATTGTTGTCTTTTGTGTCTTAACACTACTGTCCTACACAAATATATCACTTATGCTGTACATTACCCGTAAGTGCTATAGTTTGGATGTGAACTAGGCCAGTCAATCTGCTAGCAGACTGTTTTAGCTGGTCAAACAGATACAAGAGAAAGGTCCACGCTAGCCACATAGCATGGGGCACTATAATAGATGCATGTTGCTAACTAGCGATGCGGTGTGAATGTAATCTAGACCAATTTAGCTGCTAACTGTAGTCAGTCCCCAGGCAATGCTAGCATCACCTAGACTCTTAGTGGACAGATGCCATCTCAGATTTCAGTCCAGTCCAGTCCAGTCGGTCTGGACCACTTGAAAGTGAGTAGTGGCCTACCACTGCAGTAAATAGGCCAACACACTAAAGACTGTCAGGGATACTGGGACTTTTCGCCACATGCACATACAAAAGTATATGATGCGCTGTCCCACTAAAGTTGGATTGGTCCATTCTCGTCAGCATGGTTTTCAACCACTAGGCTGCACGTAATTCATGAGCCAAGGGAATCAATTTATTCCATTTCAGTTCAAACTTAGTTTGGCTCACCTCCGAAGCTCACACCTGCACGACTTAGTTAGCCAAGATTAGCTCAGTTCAGAGAGTTCAAACCAAATTCAAATTATCAGGTGAATTTGGTTCCGCGGAGCTCAGTGACGTTCTGCCAAGCTCCCTTATAGCTCATCTAATTAATTTCAGCCGGTTAAGTCTGCGTAATATCCTTTATTCCCAGCTGACTCTTCTGAACTGTATGTACGATGCATAATGCAAATTGGTTAAAAGCTCTGTGCACGGTTCAAAGCTCTGTGCACGGCTGCCTTAGGTTTTGTTGGTCTCTACCTTCAATATCCTCTGTTCCTTTGTAAACCTCAAGGATTAAAGTTGATACAATGTTTAGATCATAAGTAACAAGTCATATTGACCGTAAACCCTTAAATTAAGAACAGTGAAATAATGCTAACCAAATCAAGCCACACATTTATAATTTATTTACGGTTGCTGAAAGCTATTTCATGTAAGGATGTCATGTTTTCCGCAATTACATTTTTGGGGATTTTAATTAGGAATCTGGGGCAAATTAAAGCACAAATAGATTCATTACTCAAATGTGTCTAAAACATTGTTGAGCTCATCCCAATTGTTCACTGATCAATGTAGTCGAATGCAGCCGGAATGATCCCGTTAGCTCATTAGCTGCACATTTGCATTAGTGCACAGTTCTAACAGCTCCTCTCCTCAAAAACGGGAGTTTGAGACGAGCTAATTAGGATCATAGCTATTCCACACATTTTTTGTAAAGGACACCTCTATCTATTAGCATGAACTGTATTCTCTAAAGGCATCTCTAGGCTTTCTTATCTCATCAGCGATGACTCTACTCACTCAACATTTTTGTATTATTAAACCTTTATTTAACCAGGAAAATATCCTGTTGAGATTAGTAATCTCTTTTTCAAGGGAGACCTGGCCAAGACAGGCAGCAGCATACACGCACACACAAAAAACACAGTTTCAGATGACACAAAACAACATACGATGTAAAACCCACGTTGAGACAGCTATGCCAGTGACATTGCTTTGACGAGACTAAATGTTTTGAAGAGAGAAAACCTGTCGACTAATAATGATAATAGCAAGCAATGCATTTGATTTATATAGTGCTGTTTCTAAAACTCAGTCAATTTACATAGTTCGCAACAGAGCGTTGCACTTAAAGAAGACCAGCAAAACAGACAAAAAACAATCAGTGGTAAAACCGAATTAAACCAAATAATACAATACAAACGGAATATAAAGTTTCATAATACTTCATAAACTTGCGTAATTCTGGGACAAGTCAAACGATGGGAATCTGAAACTAGAAGCTGTGTGCTTCTTTGGTGCCCGATGGTTTTAAGACCACTGGAGTGAAAAATCCTTTCTGTCTGGGATCCTTCCACATGAATCCTGCTTGAACATTTGCTTGAATGGAAACCACGTGGAAGGGCCAAACCGATGCAGCCGCGGTTTTCTCTTTATCAAATGCATGTGCCCAGCTGTTACACCAATGGCATTTGCATCTCTGTGTGTTTTTAATTGTGTATTCCTGCAAGTAAAAGCGAGACATAGAGAGAGACAGAAAATGTGACAAGAGGGGAAGATAAAGGAAAACTCAAAGCGAGAGAGAGAGGGAGAGACAGAGGGGAAGAGAGAGAGGGAGGAAGAGAGAGACAGAGAGAGGGAGAGACACAGAGAGAGAGAGACAGAGAGAGAGAGGGAGAGAGAGGAGGGGGAGAGAGAGATGGAGGAAGAGAGAGACAGAGAGAGGGAGAGACAGAGAGAGAGAGGGAGAGACAGAGAGAGAGAGAAGGAGAGACAGAGATAGAGAGACAGAGGGCGAGACAGAGAGAGAGGAGAGAGAGAGAGAGAGAGGGAGAGACAGAGGAGGGGAAAGAGAGAGGGAGGAAGAGAGAGACAGAGAGAGGGAGAGAGAGAGAGGAGAGACAGAGGAGGGGGAGAGAGAGAGGGAGGAAGAGAGAGACAGAGAGAGGGAGAGACAGAGGAGGGGGAGAGAGAGAGGGAGGAAGAGAGAGACAGAGAGAGAGAGAGGCAGAGGCAGTGTGAGACAGAGAGCCAGCTCTGTTCAATTAAACAAAGCTGAGGAGAGCCGTGATGGACTGTGCTCTGCTCCCTTGGCTGAGGCAGAGTTGGCGAGGATAAAAACAGAGCAGTAAACATCCGGCCCAGCACTGTCAAGAGTACGGGTCAGAACTAGGCCGTGTGGAAGGATGCACAAAAAGCGAGCCGTCAGTCAGCCAGCCTGCACGCTCCCAGCTCCAGCCCTGCAGGAGAGAGAAACAGCCCCCACTGTGGCAGGAGGTGCAACACTTAGTGGCAACAGCTGCAGTGGCGTAGTAAAACAGCCATCTGTGTTGTCTCCTCAAAGAGACCCCCATCGCCGCCGAGGTCTGGATAGATTATCGAAGCCACGGGTACGGTTTTAATCACTAATGTAATTATCACATGTACACACTGCGCGTACACACACACACACACACACACACACACACAAACACACACACACACGCAGATCCAGTACAGAAGACTTGTTCTTCTATGTAGCCCTGAGGCGGCCGGATACCGCTGAACTTCTGCTCTAACATATCCCACCTCTCCGCGCCTTGATCTGAGCCTCTCCCAGTCTCACTCCCATCCGGTGGACGTATGGATCTTCGGGGGCCAGCTCTGGCTCTTGGCCTGGATGACGCGCGGATCTTCAGAAGCTGCTCAACTTTCATCTATAATAGATGACGCCAGTGGAACTGATCATTAGTGGGTTTAAATATTGATACGGCGCTCTTCATCAGGCCCAGATGGTAACATGCGGAGCCAGAGGCTGAAGGCATAGAGTAACAGAGTTCAGCCATGGCTGTACAGTGGTGCAAAGCGCCCCGTGGTACAGTCAGCGGGCGGTGCTACGTCAAAACGACTGACTGGACTGTTTCGCGTGTCGTTAGGAAAACCGCTTCCATGCCAACCGTTGTGTTTGTGTTGCAATGCTGTATTCGAATCCAACAGAGTTGAACCGATTCGTACCCTTCTGGCCTGGTTTGAAGATTACACTGGAGTTAAGTTAAGTTAAGTTGAATTGTGCTCCGGGGAGGACCAGAGCCCGATTTGCCCCAAGCAGGGCATGTCGGTGCTAGCTCAATTTCAATGCCACTCTGTTTCACACAAAGTGCTGTGATTTTCTCACACTTTGTCTTCCCAAAGAAAACATTTCAGCAGGGGAATGGTGTAAATAAAACAAAAACAAAATGTCTAGGTTGATGGTATGTTGCCCTCGACCTGACTAGCTTGGCACTGCAGTGGAAATCAGGTTAATGTGAGCCGGGGCTTATGTAGGCCATCAGCAGCTCCCGCACAGCCCAGGTCGGCTCGGCAGTGTAAACAGGGCACCGATAGGAGAGCAGTGATGTACCGACAGGGGCTCAGCTGGAGGTGTCGGTGCGGCCATCCACCGTGCAAGTACCACACTCATCCCGCTAGTCTCTATCCCTCCCTCCTCCCTCCTGCCCCTCCGTTGCTCTAGTCTCTATTGCTCCCTCCTCCCCCTCCATCCCTCTTCCCATCCCTCGTCTCTCTAGAACTGTTGTGCCCGCGGGTGCACTGCCCTCTCCACTGTCTCTCTCAACACTCCTTCCTGTCCACCGTCATTCGTCTTTCTGTTCGTCTCTCAACTCTCCTCCCTCTGGTCTGTAGCCCTCCTACACTGTAGTCTAGTCAGCCGAAGTTATGCATGCCCTAGTTCACGCAAGTCAGCTGAAGTTATGCACTTCTTCCTATATGAAGTATCAAGCCATTTTGCTACCAAAAAAAAAGAAAAGAAGAAAACTCTCAGGAAACCTTCGTTAGATTGGGGCTCTGCGTGCCGGTAAGGCAGCCACTAGCGGAGTTTATCTTTGAGGGAGACAGGCTGATTGACCTGTAGGGGTCGGGGGCTTACAAGGAGCTGCTTTCTGTGGCGACCAAAGCCCCAATGTTTGTCACCTCCACACCTCACCTCGGGGATTTACCCCCGGATTAAAAAATATCAAAAGTCGGAAATACTCCCTCCTCTTCCTCCTCCCTCTCCTCGGCCTCCTCCATGCCCGCGTGGTTGCTATGGAAGCCAAGCTGCGATTCCCCGGGGACCCCGGGGTTTTGGAGCAGCTAGGGAGCTTGGAGAGGCCCGACTGAGAGTTTGTGTATTATGCTGCATGCTTGAGCAGCTATGCCCTAAAAAAAAATCCACCGGGGAGACAAACAATCTGCAGCCCCTCAACAGCTCACGGCTGCTCTGTGGACCTATGCCTGCAAAGAGAGGCATAGCTCACAGTCCAGTCGATGCGTATTCAGTTTGTAGCAGCAGGGGGTGGGGGGATAGCTTCCACTCTGAAGCCGGCCTTCGTTGGGTTTCATTGATCACTCCGGAGCGGCTGAACATGTTTTTCTCTGCAAACTCTAGAGGGAATGGGAAAGTGCTTTGCCCAGAAAGCTCTGCACCTCGAATGAAGCATAAACGTACTAGATCACAAGTTGCATTCACAGGCGTAGAGGTTGCGTCATGCAGAAACAGTCCCCCGCCATTATATCAATGACAATCATTGGAAGGTTGTGCTCTCCAAAATTGTCAAGACACTGTTGATTTGACCATAGCCTTACCCACTCCGTGTGCAGTGGGCAGAGCATTGAAAAGTGCAGCCTTAACAAACTTAGCCAGCAGCCTTAGACCAGGGCGCTGGCAGGCTCCTTGACTTTGAGAGGACCCAGATAAATATGTCACAGAGAAGCCGGTGGGAGAATGTGGGGCACGCACCTTGTTCCCCACACCTTCCAACTGGAGCAAGAGACATCAGCGTGTTTCGTCAGAAGGTGGAATTCCATCGACATTGCTGAGTTGGGAACCAACAGGGACAACTGCAATCTGTCAAACATGGTTGACTTTTGGCTGTCCCGCCCTGTTAGATGAGAGCAGGTTTGAGGATCCCCCATCTCCTCTCCTCTCCTCTCCTCTCCTCTCCTCAGCCATGATTTACTAAGCCTAGGCAATAAACCCACTGTCAGTGCCCAGACTCTGCACTGAATGCTGATTCTCTATCACAAGCAAATGAAATGATCTCATAAACAAAGTTGTGAAAGAGGTGAAGGAGAACAGACTGCCACTTTAGACTCTCAAAGCATTCTGTGACTCAATTAGTAGGTATTCAATTATACTGTATAATTTCAAGATGTAAGTAGGTCTAACATATCAATCAATCATATCATAGGAAAGTTTGTATTCCAATGCCAGTCCAATGCCAATTTATTTCTTTTAAAATAAAACTGTAACTAAATCAGTTATTCTTGGGGAAATGTGGAGCGCAGCCGTCAAGTAACGACCCCGCCCACTTTCTGTGACTCTGATTCTGATATTCCATTGGATTGCTCGCAAAGACGTTAATGAAATAGCCAATAATACTTAAATAGCCAATAATACTATTTACTAAACCATTAATAAACAAGTGCATTATTGTACAACACAACCTCATATGTATCGGGAAAATGTAAACACACAAGTTCTACCCTGCAAGTTGAAGATTTTTTCCATGGGGAATGCATCATAAACAGCGCATTTAATCTATAACTTAATAGTCTTTCCCTAAACATAAAAATCCTTTGATGCTTACTCTGCTTGTAAAGCCGTTTACCTTAGTGTATTATTAATATTATTATAGATACACAGATACACACGATACGCAGCTATTAAAACAATAGCCAACGCTTTTTTTCTCTTACCTAGGATGTTGAAAGGTGCGCGACTCCTCGCTTCTACCTCAGATGAGCCAAGACCTGTCGATGCAGGTAGGCGTCTTTTCTCCAGTAAGGACGCGCGAAAGTGATATAAAAATGGTTTCTGTCTTCAATGTTTCAGAATATCCGTTGCTGTTGTTTGAGCAGGGACAACATTTAAAAACGATCCTATCTTGTCATGCTGGGTATTTGAAATGAGTGAGGGGTTCTGAACCAGGGTGTGGGAAAATGAGGTTGCTGCCTACTTTGAGAGGAAGGAAAAGGGGTCCACAACGCGATAGAGGAGGGGCTGAACCCTATATAAATAAAAAGAAAATCATAGAGCTGCACTTACTGCAACACTTCTTGTTGTTAAAACATTACACACAATTAAAATGTGGGATAATTTTAATTATGTAATAAACAAGGGATAGGAATAAGAATGCTGTGTTCTGATCCTAAGAGCAGTTGACTTGTTTTCGAGTTTTGTATCAATAAACATAGGCAGCCATGAGGTTCCCACAAGGGCATACATCAGTATAGACCATTAGTTTCCAGGAAGAGAGTTCTGGAAATCTTACCTGAAGTACTTGGTTCAAGGGAGATGGAATAGCATTCTTGTTATACTGACTGTTGATTATATATTCTATCATATTTAGTTGAACACGCATAGGGATATGACAACATGATTATGTATTCATCTGCTGGGAATACTGGCCATGAATTAATCAGCCCCCTGCTATGTGTAGCTCCATTGTGCTTCATTGGGATCCAAGGACACAAACAAACACACACCACACTCACAAACACACACAATTCCAGAACAATCAATGGAAGACCATTATTTGATACTGTATGATTTACACAGAGTATGAGAGGATTTTGATTCCTAGAAAAGTGTTCTTTGAAGCGTGTGCATTAGGGGGTATTTCAACAAGCTTTTCAGAGCCTTTATAGAAACAAGTATTTGTGTCTTAAAGATGTGATAGTTGAAGCTTGTACAAAAGCGGAAGCTGTTTTTGATGATGATGGTTTCATTCACAAGAACCAAAGCTCTATTTTGTGTCTTTGTGTTTTTTTCACGGAAGAAAAGAAAAAGTAGTACAACGGTGCTGACAACGTCAACTAACCGCCACAGCCTCTTTAACTGGAGTCTGTGAGCGTTAGAAGAGAGGGGAGTGGGAAACGGTCCGAAGGAAACGAAGGTGGCGTCTGAAGGAAAGGGAGAGGAAGTGACCACAGAGAACACGCAAAGGTACTGGTGGAGGGAGGGAGCCACTAAGGCAAAAGCCACGGTCCATAAATCACCAGGGCAACCCACATGCCTCCTCCCCTGTGTCCCACTTACACGACCTCCCTCTTCCTTCTCTCTATCTCACGAGGGCACTCCTCTCCTACGTAGATGGAAAACCGTGTATAAAAACGCGTGCTCTCGCCCAGCCCTGGGCCCTGACGTCTGCGGCAGCACGGTACCCCATCTCTCCCACAGTGGGATTGTGAATTGGGCCTGACGTCCTCACCTTGGCCTGTCTTTGGCTCCTCTGTGGCCCGGTGCCGCTCCCCGCTCAGCGCCTGGCCGGGGTGAGAATGGGACCTGGAATCTGGGTCAGTCAAAGCGAGGCAGGCCAGCGGAACTATTTGGCATGGTTACCTCCTGCCACGCTCCGGCAGAAATCACTGATAGGGTGAAGTGAGCTGAACTGAGGTGTGTGTGTGTGTGTGTGTGTGTGTGTGTGTGTGTGTGTGTTGGTGCAAGCACATATGGCTAAGGTGCACCCAGAAGTAATGCAAGCTGAAGGGATGCCAAATAGGCTGGAAAGCGTGTTTAATAAATTCATCATGGGAGAGAGGAATCGGTGGTGCAAAGCAGCCAATTGCATATTGGTTCCGGGGAGAAAAAAAAACAAAAAACTTTGCATATTTGTTGACTAAGGTTTAGTGGTTGCTGTTATGCTATCACAAGTGCACCCTTCAGTCAGCCCGTTTGCTGAGGCATGGATTCTGAAACTGCCCCCTCCAGCGTAAGCGCTGTCCATTGTGTGTCAATGACTAACAACACTACGCAGGGACACAGCCCGGCCACGTTAAACGTTTTGCCAACAGGAATATGGCCGCTGGAGTAGAGGGGCACTCGAATCTCGCCGTGATTGTTCTATTTCCAAGCCCAATGTTATAGAGAAAAAGAAACACACACAACTAAAATGTGTTGGTGTCCGAACACGTTGCCACTGGACGGACCTGAGGTGACTTAATTAATCTTCCTGTTTATAGTAAACGCTCCCTGTGGGTGCCTCTGTAACACGTTCATTGTGTGCCTCCGCATTCCGGTCAATTTATAGGATGTTAAAGCGTAAAGTGAAGTGTTCCCTCGTGTGCTCTTATTCTCCTGCTCGCTCCACACATTATTGATGGAGTAGAGAAAGCGCCATTGTCCCAGAGTGTAAATTGTCTCCGTATAGAGATTGTACGGGCTTCTGCGGTTTTTCCTCTTCCATGAAAAACCTTTTTGTGTGCTATGGCACATACTGCAGGTATTGCTGCAATTTCATCACACTCCTTCAATTCCTAACAACCCGGGTGTCCTCACACGCAAACAAAAGAAGACTATATATTTTCAAACGGTGCAATACAACCTCAATTATTTCTTTCCACTACTTCATCTTCAGCCAGTTCCCTTGTGCCGTCCAGGCGTTTTGACAGATGCTGTGCTGTTTTGTACCACAACTTCCACTACAAGCAATATTTCCCTCTTGCTGCTTGTGTTATGTTCTGCACGGGCTGGAGAATGGGGTCATCTCAGATTGCAATCAGTTCTCATCAATCACATGCACGCCTTTCTGAAGCTCTGATTGGGCACTAATCAAAGCATTGATTACATTTTCAAACGAGCGCAGCTGTAGCCTATTGAAATATTCATTTTTTTACAGTACATTGATTTGATAGTGAAATTGTTTCTGTGGGAAAGATTAGGGATTTGTGAAAACAATTCACTTGTTTTTGTGACATGTTTTGATTAGAGTGTTTGATAGGGTTGCAAGTTTTTTTTTTACAGCTTATTGTAGGTGATGACGTACTTGTCGATAATTCACTCAGCGCTCTTAAAAAGCAAACTTGGGAAGATAATAAAAAGACAACCACACAAACATGCACCAACAAACACACACACACACACATAACCAGCATAGTCAATAGACCCATCTTCTTCACAGATATATTGGTGAAGGTAGGAATGTCAGACAATCCAAGAGACTCTTACAGTTTGATAGACAACATCTTTTACTTCACAAAATAGCAGCAACCACTGATTCTGTGTGTGTGTGTGTGTGTGTGTGTGTGTGTGTGTTCGTGCGTGTGCGTGTGCGTGTGCGTGCTTCTGTGTGTGCGTGTGTGTGTTAAGACATCTGTCTGGTCTCTGCGTCTGTGTCCCAGATTGCTCTGTGGCCTGTTTTCTGCCTAGTGATGTTTAAATTGTCAAAAGCATATTAAATGGCCGGCTGTTCACTTTCTACAGGGAGCCTGAATTTGACACATGGAACCTATGTTCCTTCAAGATAAAAAAAAAGGCCTCTACTGTTTAATAACAGACCCGTAAAAATGATAACTTCTATGTTTTAATAAGATTTACAAACACTTGGCAGCACTGGAGTGAGACACGTACACAGGGGAGACAGGTTTTTGTCTCCTGGTAGAAGAAGCTAGTGTCTGTCCCCTAGTGGACACAGAGGAAAGAACAGGCGATGGATGCACAATGAAGCAGACACGTTTCACTCCCCATCCAGAACCTGTGACCAAAAAACAGGACTCCACCATCATACACGTGTGTGTGCGCGATCAGACGAACCACAAAGTCACACGTGATCAAAAGGTGGAATTCATTTAATCGAGCAACATTTCCTGGTTCACGACAACAGTGAGCTGGAACGTGGCGACGATGGCACACGGAAGTAAACAAAAGGGGCTTGGTTACAGTGGGAGCAACGATAGATAGACTGAGCAAAAAACATGTACGGTGAGCAGAAAGAGAGAGAGAGAGAGAGAGAGAGAGAGAGAGAGGGAGGGGGCCGAGAGGAGGGAGGACAGACAGACAGGAAGAGGGAGGCGGGGGTTTTTTAGAAGCACTTCCTGTGGACAATGGAGGGGCCGGCCTCCTCATACTCGTCCTTGCTGATCCACATGGCCTGGAAGGTGGACAGGGAGGCCAGGATGGAGCCCCCGATCCACACAGAGTACTTCCTCTCAGGGGGGGCAATCATCTACGCCCGCGGGGGAGAGGAGTCGGCGTGGTCCACGTGGAGAGGCGAGGGGGCAGAGAGGGGTTAAAGGTCAGAGGTCAGAAAAAGTTTAACACCAGCAGATATTCTTACGATCGATTTTGAAAAGGACGATACGGTAGATTTTGAAGTGTATGGTAAAGACGATACTCGGGGAGATGGTGCGTGGCTTCCAGATGAGGTTGAGTGAGCGTGGTGTGTGTGTGTGTGTGTGTGTGTGTGTGTGTGTGTGTGTGTTTGTGGGGCGGGCGGGGGGTGGGGGGCTCTGGTGGTTTTGTGTGTCTACGAGTTTGTGTGTGCGTGTGTGTGTGTGCATTCAGTGTAGCTGAGTGTGTGTGTGTTATCTGTGTGGTTGTGTTTGTGTGATACTACTATATGTGGTTGTGTGTACTAGCTGTGTGTACGTGTGTGTGTTATGTGTGTGTACCTTGATCTTCATGGTGCTGGGGGCCAGGGCGGTGATTTCCTTCTGCATGCGGTCACCGATACCAGGGTACATGGTGGTACCACCAGACAGCACGTTGTTGGCGTACAGGTCCTTACGGATGTCAATGTCACACTTCATGATGCCGTTGTAGGTGGTCTCATGGATACCGGCAGACTCCATACCTGGGGGGGGGTAAGTCGGGAAAGAGGTTCAGGTTGATGGAACAGAGGACTGGTACAAACAACTGTGCTCCACAAACAACTGTGCTCCACAGACGCTCCACTCTTAACTGACGGCACCTTCAACCACACGAACCTCGACACAAATCAAAATCTGCTTTGAAAGTGTCAAATACAGTCTCTTCCTAGGGTAAGTACATTTTGGGAATTCTGGTTTTCTGGAGTAAAGAGCATTGAGAATTTGGAAAACAGTTCCCAAAATAATGCCAGAGCTCATATTGACATGAAGTTTAATTTGAGCTTCCCCAGGTCTTGGTAACACCTGCGTGATATATTTTTTTAAACTGGGGTATATCTTCCTCTGTGGTTTTGAAATTTTCAAGATTTGATTAGAGGCTGAACTGTTTTATTTCAGAGAGAGGGAGGTGGAGTGTGGGAACTTGACAAGCCTTATATGTCAGGCATGATAAAATAATGATGTGTTACTCTTTGAAAAAAAGAAAACTAAGCGATGTCGTCTCTCCGTGTCGTATCCCACAGTGGAATCTCTGTGGTCGCTATGGGAACTACTCTACAGATAGAATCATGATGGGATGTCAGATCGTTTTTTAGCGGATCAGCCATCTTCCCCGAAGTCTCCACTTCATGGCAGCTGACAACTGACAACACAATTAATTTAAACCCCAATTTGAAACTGAATTTGAACCCTAATGAAGTATTGTTTTTTTAGAAACATATGTAACATAATATACTAGCTAGCTTTTGTATGTTGTTTCTTGTAGTGCAGCCAATAATGGATTTAGGCTGACACTACATTTACATTGCCTATGTTGTCTTGCTGAATACCTTTTGATTTAATCGTATCCATTGGGAACACACAGATTCCAAGGTTGGATTTATTATAATAACCTGAAGGAATTGGAACCCCCCCTTATCGTATGCAAGTTCTCTCCTGCAGGCACTAAGCCCACCCGCCTGGCACACCGGGGGAGGGGAAATCAAGCAGAAGCGACACTCACCAATGAAGGAGGGCTGGAAGAGGGTCTCGGGGCAACGGAACCTCTCGTTACCGATGGTGATGACCTGGCCGTCAGGCAGCTCGTAGCTCTTCTCCAGAGAGGATGAGGAGGCGGCGGTGGCCATCTCGTTCTCAAAGTCCAGGGCCACGTAGCACAGCTTCTCCTTGATGTCGCGCACGATCTCACGCTCGGCTGCGGAAAGGGCGGGGAGGACAGAGGAGGGAGAGTCAATCACGCGCCCACGGAGAAGACCCCGGACCCGACCCAAACAGCAAACCTTTCAAAGTCAATTTCCATTTATTTTTCTAACAAAGACCCCTCCCAGGTTTGCGCGTGCCCTAGCCTCACCAGTGGTGACGAAGGAGTAGCCCCTCTCAGTGAGGATCTTCATGAGGTAGTCGGTCAGGTCTCTGCCGGCCAGGTCCAGCCTCATGATGGCGTGGGGCAGGGCGTAGCCCTCATACACTGGCACGTTGTGGGTCACACCGTCACCGGCGTCCAGCACGATGCCTGCAAGGGAGAGGCCCACCACACGGTCAGGGAGGAACGGGGGCGACGCACATACTTTACACAGACACACACACACACACACACACACACACACACACACACACACACACACACACACACACACACACACACACACACACACACACACACTAACACACACACACACACACACACATGCACGCACGCACACAAGATCTCAAAACACACACACATCCTTTGAAGGTCTTTGTAACCTGAACTGGTGCACTCAGACTAACAACACTGAGGACTGAATGAAGCAGTACTTTGAAGGGACGGCTGCGTGAGGATGCATTAGCTTGTCTCGCTAATCATTTATGAGTGAACCAAATATAGCGTGTGAGCCTACTCCAGCGGAACAGGACCACTCCGTCAGGGTCGGGGGTCATGCAGAGTGCAGCGGGCGGTATCACCTGTGGTACGACCAGATGCGTAGAGGGACAGCACAGCCTGGATGGCCACGTACATGGCGGGCACGTTGAAGGTCTCAAACATGATCTGAAGGAGCGGAGACAAGAAAGAGCCGGGATAAGTCAGGCGACAGAGTCCACGCCAGCAGCCGAGGTGACGGGTTAACACCATAACAAAGGGATTTGGAGAGCTTTCAGAGTGAAGCCCTGCCCTGTGGTAATTGATTCTGGGATTAAGGAGTATGTGTGTGTATGAGTGTGTGTGTGTGTGTGTGTGTGTGTGCGCGCACCTGTGTCATCTTCTCTCTGTTGGCCTTGGGGTTCAGAGGGGCCTCAGTGAGCAGGACGGGGTGCTCCTCAGGGGCCACTCTCAGCTCGTTGTAGAAGGTGTGGTGCCAGATCTGACCAGCAGGGGGAGACGCAGAGCAGACACAGAAGTCAATGGGGAATCTAAAATATCTGTGCACTTCCACTGTGTAACACACACACACACACACACACACACACACACACACACACACACACACACACACACACACACACACACACACACACACACACACACACACACACACACACACACACACACACACACACTAATACGTTATTTCAAAACACATTTACACCACTCATTCAGAGACCAAAGTAAATAAGTATTGACTGAACATATCTGCGCTTCAAAGTCTAAATATGTAAAGTGATTGGCACCTTCTCCATGTCATCCCAGTTGGTGATGATGCCGTGCTCGATGGGGTACTTGAGGGTCAGGATACCTCTCTTGCTCTGGGCCTCGTCTCCTACGTAGCTGTCCTTCTGACCCATACCCACCATCACACCCTGGAGAACAAGACAACGGGTGAGACGAGCACACACACACACCTACCCAAACACGTAAAAGGAATGCCATACTACTACACAGAACGACATACCGCTGATTCAGATCTCAGCTTATAGCTATGACGATTTACCAAGTGCACGTGTGTAGGTGTTGCAGGGATGTGTGTGTGTATGCATTTTTGTGTGTGTGACAGTGTGTGTGTGTGTGTGTGTGTGTGTGTTTACCTGATGTCTGGGGCGTCCCACGATGGATGGGAACACTGCTCTGGGGGCGTCATCCCCGGCAAAGCCAGCCTTGACCAGGCCAGAGCCGTTGTCGCACACCAAGGCGGTTGTCTCCTCCTCGTCACACATGCTGACTCAGATATATAGCTGGTGACCTGGGGACACAAAGGGACTGGGCTTACAGGCAGGGAAAACATATTGCTTACAGACAGAAAGGTATGCTGTGACATCCTACGGGTAGAAATATACACACAATATGCATTCCTAGTCTTATGGACAAATATTTGCTTGTCTAAAATATATCTGTCTGTCTGTGCCTACTTGTTTGTGTTGAACGTTTATGTGTCATGAACGTCAAACACTTTATAGGGCCCACTATCATTTTTCCGTCATATGCATTTTATAAAGTTATATATAGCTCGTACAACAAATCAGCTGCCGATCCACTGACCCGCAATAAAATCTGGAAAATACAAATCATACAAACAAATGCCACATGTTGCACTTGTGGCCCGCGGCTGTGCATTCCTGTAAAGACCATGGTAGGGAAACGTTTCCTTCAGCCTGGGGGGAACAAGGCCACTACGAGGGAACACGTGAACAAGTGTCTGTTGAGGGTGACCCTGCACTGTGCCTCCACAGTAATCCACACATGTCTCCGATCAGTCAGAGCTGTCAGAGCCACAGGGGGGGCGGAGGAGGGCAGAAACACAGCGGCCATGTGGCCTTGACGCCTCTGACCGGGGAGCTGTAACGCCGCTTCTGCGCGGGTTCAAGCCCTGTCCCATGACCTTAACTTGTCAGAGAGCTCAGAGAGGTTAAAGCCAAACAGTACGGGTTCAAAACCTGTCACCCACAGCTAAAGGCATGGTATTTTACTTCGAAACATCTGAACTATCCTGTAAACTCCTGTCCTGCCGTCATCGTCTGAAAGGAAAAGCTAAGAAAAGGATTTGCACCTTTTCGCCAGTCCTCTTGTCTATCTGTCCAGTGCAGTGTTGGCCATGCTGAAGGTAGACCAGGCTAAAGACTGGACAGAGGACACACAGCTCAAGTTCATCTGGGCTCTGTGCTCTCAGTACTGTGAGCCGTTAGAGGTCATCCCCTATTACTCTGAAAACACACCAATAAGCTCGGAGAACACAATACCTGAATTGTACCCATTAAAAGATATATCGTAAGTATGATAAATAAATACAGCATTTCTTGCCTACAAAAGTAGTCCTCATTCCCCAATTAGTGTGGGTCACCTTTCACTGAAGCGTATCAGAAATGATACGTGATATTCCCATTCTCAATTGACCAAAAAACCCCATTGACGTTCACTACTATAAGCCTGTGGAATGTCCTGTGGTAGAGAGTGGCCAGAGTGACGGTGGACTTACCCTAAAGATCTGTAGAGGAGGAGGGCTGGCTATCGCTCCCTGGAGAGACAGGCGGAGGCAAAGAGTGAGAGAGTGGAAGTGGCTTCACCTGGTCCCTGTATTTAAGCAGGAAGACACCGGGGGCCCGGGCGGGCGCATACCTTCCCAGACACAAGCCTTTTTAGGAGAGGTTGGGAACGTGACAGGTAGGCCCGTCCTCCGGCCCTGCCGGCTGGGGAATCTGCCCTACGCCACGGCTGTTGTCCTCCAAGGCCTTCCGATAGTGCCACATAATTTATGGCTGGGCAAGAATGGTAGGCAGGGGGTGGGGCGGGGGGGTGTTGTAGGTGAGAATAGTCTGTCATTGGGGTTAGGGAGGAGAGGGGAGGGGGGTCTGGCTGGGGAGTCGGGCTGGGCTGGGTGGGGGTGGGGGTGGGGGGGGGACAGGGTGCGGAGAACTGGTTATTGTGGAGGAACACAAGTTGATGAAGTGGGCTGAGGGAGACAGGGATCGCGGTGGGGGGAGAAGGAGAGACTGGAAGCAGGGGAGGGAATGGGGAGGGAGGAAGGGAGAGAAAGAGCGTTCTATTGTGGGAAGACAACAGGTCACTGCCAGAGCGTTCACAGAGACTGGCATGCTGGGAGGCCACTATAAATAAAGGCTTGTACATCTGTCACAATGGACGAACAGGGACGTTTGTGCATTTGTCTGCCCACACACACACGCACACACACACACACACACACACATACACACACACTCTCTCTCTCTCTCTCTCTCTCTCTCTTAAACACACACACACAGACACAAACACACACACATACACACACACACGCAAACACAGACATGCAACAACACAGACATATTCCCTCTCTCACTCTCTCTCTTACAGTTGCACTGAAGTGAATTTATAAAAACACACAGACACTTATGTGCAGCCAACGAGCCACCCCATTCCTACAGGAAGGTGAGCGCAGCGGCTCCACGCTCGGCGTGATCCCCAACATGCCTTCAAAGGAGATGTCCCAGCCACGGCCCAGAGAGTGTGTGGCTTGTTACTCATACGAAGGCAGACACAGGCAGCCTCTGCCCTCACCAATAGAAAGCCAGGGCAGTCCTCTCACGACCAAAAAAAGACAATCCCCCAGCCCTGGGAAGGGCTGTCAATCAATCAATCAAGGAGAAACATGTCAACAAAGAGCTGCTAGTACCGCCTGGCATTTTGTCCCTGTTGATGGTGTAGAGTTGAGCTTGTGCTTTTGTATTGAACCGGGTTCAGGGTCTTCTACTTGAATTCGCCCAAGTCCCACATTTGCTGGTTTATAAGGCCATTGCGTTCGTTAAACGTTTTAAAAAGAAAGATTGAATAACTGTGTAGTTCTGTAAGTGCAGCCATTAGCCAAAAGGCTGAGCTCCTTTCAGCTGGTTAAAGTAGCCCTGGCTTTCAACAGCTCAAGGCAATTAGGCACTTGCAAGAGGACCAAGTAATGGCCATATGGCCCAGTGATTCCAATGGAGGGATTGCCAATTCAAACAGTTAAGTCTTGAAAATTGTTCAGCCAGCCACTCAGTCAATATGATCAAATCACAAACATAATTTTTTTAAATAAAAAGCCTATAGCCAAGGATTATGTACCTAAATATGTTCAAGACATTTGGAACCTATCAGAGCTTAGTGTTTCCATTTTTATTGACTCGTTTAAAAAGATATTTAGGCATTTCACCTTTGCAGGGTGAGGCAGAAGGCGTTTAGGCAGAGTCCCTGTGGTGGCTGATAGGCTGACAGCATCCAGTTGACATACTTGAAGTAATTAAGTGAGAGGGTGTTGTTTCCTCAAGTGACAACCACAGGCAACCACAAGAGGTGTTGGCACCAACGTCTCTAGAGAAGGTGATCGGGGTTGGTGTACACAGGGATAACGATGCGCGCACAGGAGGAATTAGGTAAGGTACTAGGAACTCATAGGGGAATGAGGGAGTGGAGAAATTAGTGTGTGTGTGTGTGTGTGTGTGTGTGTGTGTGTGTGTGTGTGTGTGTGTGTGTGTGTGTGTGTGTGTGTGTGTGTGTGTGGGGTAGCATTAAAAGGTAGGTCCTTCTGGCTACCTCTTCCAGGGTCCACCTTCAATCCCATCTCATCAGCACTATGATGGAACACAAACACACACACACACACACACAAACACACACACACGAGCACACACACACACACACACAAACACACACAAAGACGCACACACAGTTCTTATGTATCCTGATCTGTAGTGCTGACCTAGCCGGCGACCTTAGCACCAAACAGAACAGAGTGCCTTGACCTCACCATAAGGCACATTGACCCTACTCTGTCCTGGTCCGAATTATGACTGTAATGAAGAGCCGAGAAAAAAAAACCTGTTAAGAACTAACGGCAGCCCATTTAATGATGTATTAGTAAACTCCACAAACTCCACAACACACTGTTAAACTCCACAACACACATTTTTAAAGTGACTTGACTTCGAGGAGGGACCCTCTCTTTTTTTCCCATAGGCAGTAGTTTATTTTCACTGTGGGTTATGATAATATGATGATACAATGTTGTTGCACCACGCTTGGACATTTAATACGTATCATTTTAAGTGTGTGTCCATCTTGTTATAGCTAATCCACAGCGTAGGCTTAGCCATTGTTTAATGGGAATTCTACTTCCTGGAACTCCATCATGAGAGCTGGTGCCGACTGGCCCGTCCCCTGTCATAGCACGCATTCTCCTCCTCTGAAAATAGCCTCTGTTACTCAGTTATAGTGAGCTCCCTCAACTTAGGGAGATGCAAGCCATTCTTTCCTCAAATGGTTCAGCTGAGACAGCAAGACTACTGTAAATGGTGTGCACATGGAGCAGCGTGCTACACACCAACCTACAAGCACAGACTTTCACACGCTGACACACACACACACAGACTTGAAAATGCCTTTCCGTTCAAACCCCTAGTGTGAACGGCAGTGCAGCTCTTGAGGCTATAGGCTGTGGGGTTGTCAACCGATGAGGACCATCTGCTACTGATGAGCATGCCCACCAGTTTACCAAGCTACTGAAAACACATATGCCTCCATAGTGTAAAAAAGCCCAATTATGAAGTGAGCAGGGAGACCCAGTGACCCAGTGACCTTCAGTGGGTGACCTCTAACGGATCCACCAATTTACCACCGGCGTAATTAAACAGTTTCTTTTTAGTGAAGTAGCCAGCCGCATGGTATCAATCACGGCTAACAACGCTAATCATAAAAGGATTCGGATATGCACAATAACACACGGACGAAACAGCCTGATTTACGCGCTGGCTTTCCTTCCATACAAAATGGCATGCCATGATGTATGGGGAATACAGAACGCCATGGACTCCAGCCAACAGCATCACGATCAGGCAGGTAATCCAATTACCTCGGATGATTAGCATGAGATTGGCTACCTCTCTTAAATGAACTCACAGACAGGTTGCTGCTCACAGAGGGATCAGCACAGCCACTCGGGGCACCCAGCCAGCAGCCGTGCTAACGCTGAGTAGGCCATGTCTGCTCACCTCTGAGCGCTCAGGAGCCCTTGACCCCGAGCCCACCTGTCTACAGCGGCCATGGAGGTGAGGCTAGCTTAACCCCCGGGGGGGAATGGCTAAATGAAAGAGTTCAGAACGGAGCATGTACTTTCTTTGAATTCGCCCAGGGGAATGCCCCATCGCCGGGTGCACGAACAGATCTGGGTGAACATGTAAACACTGCATGTATAGACAAGAAACAAATATTTCTTACAAACAGTCGCATATTTATTAGTTGAAACATAGTATACAGTGGAAAGTGTCCAAGATATACAACATGAAACAATGTTTGTGGTGGCATTTTAAGCGTCCATTCATGGACATTTCTCTGACAATTCTTTCCAAATGAATTCACTGAGGACGGTGCGTATTGATGTACATACGCTGAGAAGCAAAGATGAGTTTATATAAATATAATCTCTTTACCACAAACTCTTATGGAAACAATACAGAGCTTATTGGGTTTAACTGGTTAGGTTTGGGATTTGGATGACAGTTGATGGTTTCTATTTAGGGACATTTAATTGGCCATTTTGAAAATGTGGAGACATTTAATTGGCCATTTATAGATATAGGTTGAACTGCTACACAAAGCATGATTCAAGTCTCCACATTTTCAAAATGGCAGTCCTTGTGAAATATGGGTAAATCAGAGGTACAGTTGTTCATTTCACTGAGTGGACAATAGGACATTGCGACAATGTCCTTAAGCCTAAAATGGAAATAAAGAGCAACATCACTCCAAGAACACAACTGAGTCCCCACTCGAATTCTCGAGTGCTGTAAGTCACTTGAACCGTCGGCTCCCCAGCCACTTCAAGTCCCCATTAGTTGAGCTTTAAAGTGGGCATGCACAGTGCCTCACACGGGCAGCTCAAAAGAGCTCCATCAAATAAAAACGAAGGTAACAGTATACATTTGGGACCACTCCAAAAGGCCAACTCCATACAGATACAAACCACGTGACCGTACGCGCTGTTTCCCAGCGTAGCGTCCTACCACAAGGCGCGTTGCAGGCCTCAGAGTTCAAGGCTTAAGAGCAGGGCGAAGCACTTGAGCTCGTCCATCAAACCGGGTGTCAAAACTTGCTGTGAAATTCATGGGGGATCGACAGTGGATAAACAAACCGTGGTCAGCAAGCAACACAGACCGCAGGCCTATTCTGGGATTCCATTCCAATGGTCCCATAACCTCATTGAGGAAACCAATTTGAAACAATGCACTTTAAATGCATTTAGGCCTGTAATTAAGGTAGTCTTATCCACTTTGAAATGTTATAACAATAGCAGTATTTTTCTTCTAAGAAACGCTCAAAAACAGCAAAAATGTTTACCCAAAAAAAAAAAAGAGTTTGCTTTAACTTTTGTTTCTGACTGCATCCGAGATCACAGTGGAAGAGACCTAAGGTCACCTAGTCAATATGAAGCTGCCCCAACCCAGCCCCTCTTGCCCTCAGCCTCAAACCCCAGTCATCAGAACCTTAGTCCTGTCTATACCCTAGGTTCACCACTCATCCTGTTTCCCTTATCCTCCTCTAACTTGAACTCATCAGTTCATTTCCAGACAGCAGACTGACCCTCCAACACCCCTTGAAAGCTCACCGAAGCGCCATGTGTCATTGGATCTCCTCTCAAGACAACATAGAAATACTGTATGAAAATATATATGGATATTTGAACGTGAGGTTAATTTACACCGGACTGCAGAATGTTTTTGAGGTAGTAATGATTACATCAACCCTTATAAACTGGTAGAAATAAAATAAAAAAGTAGCGCCATTGGCGAAGTGGGAGCATGGACGCTAAGATAATAGGTATCCACAATGTTTCATTCACAGAAATACTGTGCTCAGCTTCTTTGGATTCATGGGTCTGGTTTCCAGTGCTCTTTGAACTACGCAACAGCATTCACTTCCAGTTTCAATATGTCCATAATCCAACTGTCTCTCTGTGCCCCGTCCATGAACTCAGCCAGGGAAATCTGACCTAAAGACACACACACAGAAAGAAACATGTCACTAATTGATTTAATATGCAATAGAGAGAATACTGAAAGGGGAAATTAATCATTTAGCTGCAAAACTAAACATAAATTGAGGTACTCTACATTAAATATTATACATACATTGCCTTGAGTGTTTTTTTTTTGTTTCTCTGTTGTTGTTGACAATCCCCTAGAGCATGGGCTCCAGGTGCTTAGTTAGATGGCCTGCTATCAATCACAATACACCGTAATAAAATGTGAAAAATCTATAAGCAAAATATACATTTGACTCCCCATGGAGAGACATCACCACATGGCCAAAGCACACAAGTATATAAGTATGGATACCCGTACTTAAAAATAAGTACGTGGTCATTTATTTACAACAACTATTGTATTGTCACAGCGGTATTCTTGCTCTGCGGCACAGCATTTGATTTACATGTGGTGAATGTACTGTATATGGGCAGCATGGTGGCTCAGTGGTTAGCCCTGTTGCCTTACAGCAAGGAGGTCCTTGGTTCGAACCCCACCTGACCAATGGGCCTTTCTGTGTGGCGTTCCCATATTCTCCTCGTGTTTGAGTGGGTTTCTACCGGATGCACTATTTTCCTCCCACTTACAAAAAACATGGGTTAATACTCCTCTCAGTTCCCTGACCATAGAACTGGAGTCAGTTAGTCTGTCTGATCGGTGTGTGCAAAAGTCTGTTGCGATATGTTGGGTGAGCAAATCTGGCACGAATTGGCTTCCGTGGTATCACTCAGACTGATTGTTGTGTGTGATAGCTGTCTGTCCGTTCGTTGAGGGTACCTAATTGGCTTCCAATTTATAAAGCACTTTGAGTCCTGAGAAAAGCGCTAAAAAAACTAAATCCAAAATAGAATACTGCAGCAGACCAGCTAATTATGCTAATCTGTTCATGGTGGCGCTCTGACCACAACACTGGCTCATTTGGAGCACAGAAAATGTAGGCTTAGTGCCTGAGAGCACACTACTGTCACTGGCTGAGGCTAAATGTGGTAGCACATCCCTTTGACCAGGGAAATCTCCCACAAAGCTGCAAGGCCAATAGGATCAGCTGTGTAGACTTAGGCTATGCTATCACTACTGACCTATGACCACTACTTCTAAGCCGCTGAATCTAATTACTACAATGTTTTCGTGGAAGTGAAAATATGATCACATAAAAGGGATTAAAGGATATGGCCCATTAGAGTGCTAAAACAAATGTTGGCTTCTGTAATGAAAGTTTAGTGTCACATCAAGTAAGGAGACTTACCATCATTATTTTGGTCGACAAGTGCAAAGATCCTATCGCAGATTTGACTTGGGGACATGTCTGTGTTGTTTTTCTTTATTTTGGAGATGATCTGGAACCACACAACAACCAAATTGAACCTTAGCACATTCATTTCATGCACGAGACATGCAAAAGTCTGAGATATGAGTCAGGTTTTATGTTATGTGATAAAGTAACGTCTTAGTTATCTTGTCTATCTTACCCGTATAATTTGTTTGACTTCGTAACGGTCTAGTTTGTCATTGTCGTCCCGGTCGAAGACCTTAAAGGACCATCTTAGCCGGTCCTCCAGTTTGCCTCTGAGCACCAGGTGCACTGCTGCCACAAACTCCATGAAGTCTATTACATTGACCTGGACATACGGACGTTGTGTAAAAATAAATGTAAATAATGTAAATATGGTTTGCTACCAATTCGATCATCAAGCTTGGTAATATAAAATTGAACACACTAGTCTTTTGAACTAAACTGTAGGTGTTGTGTATTAATAAATTAGAATAAGTTACAACCCCTTACAAAATATTGGAAGTCGAAAGCCAAAGTTTCAGAAGAGTTGGTTTTATTCAGCTGAATAACATAAGCATGCACCTACAGACATCTACTACCCATACATACCCAGATCACCCCTTTTATGCCCTTTTCATTCAAATCAGGACCAAAATGCAAGTACCATGCCCTTTTTACAATCACCTCTGACCCATCTGTTCTTCTGGAGCCGGCAGGTCTCATGACCTTCAGAGCTTCACCCCACTTTACATATAATTCATCAGAATAGTGGAAAAACAATCATTTAAAGTTTTTATTTTGGATTATTAAATCACAAGAGCTATAGGTGTGCAATTGTTCCTAAGTTGCCTTTGGAAGTCCACCACGCCAACTATTACTTGCTTTTCCCAAATACGATTTTGAGATCAGATATGCTCACTTCAAGTGAATTAATTATCTCTATGATGCTGAAATTTAGGCCATTTTACAGTTTAATTGGAGATAATGGAGTGAGCAAGGAGGCAGATAGTTTCTTACTTACCTACCCTACCATAAACATACTGACAAGGTTGGTTTTATAAAATTTACATGGCTATTTCTTGGCATGGATTTATATGGTAATAATAAATAAAAAGTTGCTGATGGCATTCAATTCGAGATGCAATTATTTGTGAGGCGCAGACACGTTACTGCCCCCGTGTGAACAAAATGAGTGATTGCAATACATTCTACATATAGAAACGTCACTTCCGCTGATATTTGACAGCAACACTGCAGAAAACGTACAGTAAAATATCAAATCATTATTTTAGGTAACATTAGTTTACCGTCTTTTCCAGTGTTCCTTTTGTGTTCTACTTCAGCTTGATTAGCATCTGGTAACGGTGGTACGGAGCTTTGAGCCATAGAAGTAGATCCTACCGCAGGTTTGATAAAATCGCGATGAAGGTGAGTCGGGGGGTTGGGGGGTGTTTTTTGTTTTTGTCAGTCGTAGCTAACGTTAGCTAGCAAGCTATCTCCCCAACTAGCGTTAGTATAAACTGGACAGTATTTTACGTGTTAATGAATAACGTTTGATTGCAATGCTAGGAAGTACATATAATGATATTAACAAGTTGAAACTTTATTGCAATTGTATTATGTGCAAAATGCAACTGCGCTGGTGAGTAGTTCAGCTTCAGAACAACAGCACACAATGTACTTGACAGATAGGTGGCTAGATATCCGACATTAGAAAACAAATCCAACGCAGGCAAAAAACATTTTTTGAATTAAATTATCCAGTAGGCTACGAAATATTATTATTTGCATTTGTGCAATGTCACAACGTTACATATTCTGTGTTTTTCAGTCTCATGCTATTTGAAGGTTTGCCTAAGCCAAGGCTAAGGGTTGTCCCATCATTAAGACTTAGCAATTTGATTCATACGACCAGTTAACTGATTATAAGAGCTTGTCTTCTACATACACTGTAGTACATTTGAGATACCGATACTCTGTAAAAACTCTGGCCCACCCTTTTCGGTCTCCAACATTTTCTCCCTGGCAGGTCCCCAGCTCCCCAGAAAACGAGGTAGTGGAAGAAAGCAGCATGTCTCGAGGGGACTCCATCAATGAAAACAATGAAGAGATCCCCCCCTACCTCCGTGAAGATCCTCCAGAGGGTAGGCAGCTGGACCATATATCAATAAGAGACAACAAATCTGAATCCCAGTCCAAATGTAGATTGAACAATCTCCTCTGTACACGTACAGGGCAGTATATTAATGTTGGCATATTGTTTGAAGTTTATCAGGCAGCATGGTTGTGCGACTTCCACCTACACTTAGGCCTACATGTAGTAAGAGAATAGCCAATATAGTGTTTTCATACTGCTTGTCACGTTCAGATGGTAGGTTTCCCGAGAAGAGTTATCTTAACAGGGACTCCTTTCAATGCATTGCATCACTTACAGGTTTGGCACTAGGCCTCTTTGACAAGCAGCATTTAATCACTGAGAAGTTTAAGGCTCTTATACTGTATATGCGTTCAATTAGGTTTTAGGTGAGTGGTGCGATAAAAGGTATTTCTTTCTCGACGTGTGTTTTGTGTGTCAGGTGACATGCGTCTTATGATATTTAGTATGACTATATGTTCAGAAGATGTGTGTACTTTGGCGTGGCTCTAAATGATCCAGCCTGTGTTTGTTTTCCGTGAGCGTCTGGCTGTAGGCCAGGATCTGTTGCTGTGTGTCTTCTCTTTGGGACTGTGTGACCCTAAGCCAGAGACACATATATTCTTCGTTCTCGGAGGAAAGTCGATCTTCTCTAAAGAAGCACGCATTAGTTCTAGTGCCGAATAGTTGTTCTTGCAGTGATGTTAGTTCAATCCCAGCAAAAAAACAACAACAACCCCACAGCCATTAGTTTGCAAACAGGCTATACCAGTTACCATTTGATTAGTTTTGTACCTCAGTGGGAAAATAAATTTAAGCCAAGAATGTCCCCACCCCTGGGCCTGCTCTGTTCTGATTTGCTGATTTGTGTTTGGTTTGGGACTGCAGTTTGAAGTGACCAAACGCGAAACGTGTAGGGGTGGATTTACCTACCTGGACCAAAATGTTACGGTGCTGTATAGCACATATGTATGTGTGAAAGGGTAATGCATGTTGCACATCCGCGCACATCCGTGTGAAATGGTTGAAATAAATACAAATAGTTGTAGTAAAGCTCTTTAGCCAGCAGAGGGAGGTGTTGAACTGCTAAAGACTTGTCCCCCTATATGCCTATCGCCATGTAGTTGTTTCTTTTTGTTTTGTGTATCATTTGATTTTTGCTTAATGTTCACCTACTATTAGGCTGATCGATTATGTTTATAGTTCCATGTATTTTTTTGATTAGTAACAGTTTCAAAACACTATAGTAGGGATATGAGACTATTTTTCATCCTTACCGAAATGTCTTGAACACTTTCTGGATTCATTTTTGCATTTTTGTAATGTGTTTTTGCTGTGAGTGTCTCTGCCAAGTAAAAACGGGATGCAAAGACATTGTGAGTAGTCCCAAATTACGGCTTTGTGTTGACGGATGCATTTTTCCCCCGTCGTTGTAAGAACGACCTGGCAGACAGCCGGTGGCTGTGAAGCCATGGGAACAAGTCTGACACGGCCAGGAGCGCGGCCTAGAGTCCAGGATCGTTACCAGCTCTGAATTACACTTCATCAAACCCTCTCGTTTACAAGGACCCTGCACCATGTCAGCTTCAGATCTCAGTTCCCGGTCCTGCACGTATACATACAGGGCAGCATGGAGTGCAGTATCAGGTAACCAGGTGATCACTGCCACATCGATGCAGTGAGATCATTAGATTGCCTTCCTAGACTGACAGAGAAGGGACAGATGGCCATCCATAGATAATGGCACAGCCCACTGCTGCACTTTTCATTTGTAAGAATGTGGACACTCTTTTTACCTCAAACTGGTTTTCCATAATGGAGTAACTGGATTTTGATTTGATCTTTTGGGTTCATAGCGAGCAATGCACCCCTGTACTTTGTTCAATGTTCTCTATGGTAATAATATGGCTCCAGCATTTGGCATCGTTATATTGAATCATCATATCCTCCATATGACTATAGTTGACAAGCCCTCCGTTTCCCTCAGCTCTTCTGTATTCTGTTTTTGTAGCATGAGCGCGGTCAGGCTGCCATGGGGGAACGTGGCCAATTGATGCTGTGTTTAATTCAACAGGTGCCACAGCCTTGATAGTAGACAGACGGATAGGGTATCTG
Source organism: Galaxias olidus (assembly GCA_026901105.3). NCBI lineage: Eukaryota > Metazoa > Chordata > Actinopteri > Galaxiiformes > Galaxiidae > Galaxias > Galaxias olidus. The sequence goes on along the minus strand of JAPMUY010011031.1, from coordinate 5,377 downwards.
CCATTTAAGCCATTTTACCAGCCCTTCAGTATGAGTTGAAAATGAGTTGGCACAAAATGGCTTGCGGTCTTTTTGTTAATTATGCGAGAGAGACTAGCCCTTGAGCTGGACAGGTTGTGAATAATGATAGTGATTCAGCAAGACTCAATAATACCCTGACCCGTGCTGATTGAGCTGGATCTGAGTTGACTGACAGTAGGCCTAGAGCTGGAATAAGTCAAACAAACACATACAGGCATATCCCTGCAAATCCCCGGGACGTGAATGGTCGTAAATGGTCTGTGGAGCATTCTGACAATATATGGTTCTATAAAGAAATAAGTAAATAATTAGAAACGTTTCATAGTTTTAAACAGCAATCAACCATGTAGGCTTATAGGAAAAGTTCACTATTTGACCTTATTTCCATGTCTCCCGACTTGTCCAGCCAGATATGATAAGGTTAAACATCCAAAATGGTGAACTATTCCTTTAAAGCCTAAACTGTTACAATATGTGTCCAACTGGTTTTAAATAGTGAAGTAGACCTACAGGTTACATTTCAAAATTGTAGAGCAATCGACAGTTATTTGTTTGTTGATTTAGTTAATTTGCATTTGTGTCATTAACTTATTAAAGGCAAGCCTACCGCAAGCACAAATCCAATTAGGTTCGTTGCGGAAGAGCGTTGGAGCCACAGAATAGTTTTTAATATTGCCTAGGCCTATTTGATTTGTTGGCAAAATAAATGTCCGGTCAGTTTTGTAAAATGAGCAGTGAGAGGAGGGGTTGGGGGATGAGGGGAGGAGGTGGTGGTGGGGGGGGGGGGGGGTGGTGGGGGGGGGGGGGGGGAGTGTGATCAATGCAGTGTGTGAGCAGATGCACCCACTGACCTGCTGGCATAGAGCGATTGTTCCACCCCGGGCATATGCTTTAAACTCACCTGTTGCTCATCCTGCCTAAGATGGTGACTGCAGTTTATTCACTGTACAACATAGAAACCATCCAGCGCCTTGTTTACTTTTCAAACTCTGAAGCTAAATGAAGCCTACATTTAGACAAAATCTGCTTGTAATGGAGTAGCATGGCGCTGTGGAATCATTTCAGCACAGCCACTGGAGCCATGTGTTATGCTGTGTTTGGTCTCTACTCACTTCAGTTCTGTGGTGGAGAGACAGTCAGGAGGCATGAAAGAGAATAGCCTAATGAACTCTACCTTGATCTCTCTCAGAAGTCTCTCTCTCTTTCTCTCTCTCTCTTTCCCACGCCCCGATTCACCCTTTAGATCTTTTTGGGACAGCAACCTCAGCTAATGTACCGTAATGCCTCACCGGAAGAAAACACGTTTTTTTTACCAATTTAATTACACAGTTTTTCTCTCTCTCCTGACTGTAAGCTGCAGACTGATGCTAACCGTTGGGGTGTAGGCGATGCCGAACAGTGATCCGGCTTCTTTAAACTAACGAGTGTGCACCCGTATAGAGAGAGAGAGAGAGGGGGGGGGGGGGGCTGAGAGCTATTTCCAGGCAGCTCTTTGGGGTGTGTTTCTGTCTTTTCCCCCCGTGCACGGCCCTTTATCAGTTTGACGGCAGCAGGGAGGGAGAGGCCCTGATGGACAACCTGATGCCGGGCCGCGCTGAAGCCGCAGCCGCGTCCGTCTCCATTACGCCGCGTCTCTGAAGCGCGCGCCACGCCCTGGCCCGGCCCCCCTCCTTGTTCCGCTGTCACACGCCCCTGTCTGAAGGTTCTCCTGAAAGGTACCACATACAGCCCCATCTGTCGTGGCCTTATTCATAGTCGCCCGTGCTGTCCTTATCGGAAGCGTGCGTGCGTGCGTGTGTGTGTGTGTGTGTGTGTGTGTGTGTGTGTGTGCGTGCGTGTGTGCGTGTGTGCGTGCGTGCCGCGCTGCGCTGCGTAGCTGGCCACTCCATCATGATGACAGAAGCAGGGCACATCAGGCTAGCTGTTTGATGCGGTGGGTAACTGTGATGGATGGACTGTCAGGCGGCCGGGCCAGGACGCTGGGCTCAGCTGTGAGAGCCCAGAGGGAGCAGGCCGGACCGGGTGTCTCTGGAAGGGGGGACCGGGAGACGGGAGGAGGGTGGTGGGCAGCGAGTCACGCCTGGGCCATAAATCCATTGCATAAATTAATTGGAAGGAAAGTTATTGCACAATGACCAAAATGGCTGACTCCGGCGTGTGCGGTTAACGGCGTCTGAACGCAGGGGAAACGCGGCGGGGTGGACGCACTGTGCCAAAAACAGCTCTGTCCGACGGCCTGCTCGAGGGTAGTGTTTTAAAACCAAACCGCGTGGTGGGGCTCGATGTTCTTTCTGGTTTGAACGCCTCCGAGCTTCTCCCAGCAGGGAGGAGCAGTTCACCACCTGCCACCTCCATAGGCTGCTAACTCAATCTGGCATTGCCACGCCGGAGTAACAGTGTGTTCTAGCGGGACAGGACTTTGCTTCACACGGCCGTGGCCACTCTTTTCCCAGACCTGAATGTGCACGGCTTTACAAATTCCAATGAAGACTCCCAACATGTCGGCTTTGAGTGTGATTGCTGCCTACCAGCACGAATGCACTTTAAATAGATGCTCTCCTCTCATGAAAAGTCTAATGCATCATTGCAGACCCAGAAGTCAGTTGAACATAATCCATCCCTGCGTCGGTGTATATACTGTACAGTCACGCTGCGTCGGACAAACCACCTTCAGATGCCGGTGACAGCTGCTCTGGCCGGCCAATTGAAGGCAGTGGTTTAGGGTGCCACCCGGTGACATCACCATCAATCTCGCTTAGTCGTTAATTGGCATCAGGCGGAGCGGCATCAGCAGTTTGCCTGCATCTCCGGTTCACTCCATGATTCAGCTCTGCCGTTCTGTAGGGGACCCGAATAATACCCACCACACACACATACACACACACACACACACACACACACACGGAGCCACACACACACACAGAGCCACAGCAAGGGTCCAGAGAAGCCATTTGGTCCTCCTCTCAGGCCCGTGCCTCTCTCCTCCTATCTGTGTCACTTCACTTTGTGTTTGCCACTGCCTACTCAGTGAGACGGCCCCAGGGGCTCAGAGCTGTTTCCTCTAATGGCCGTCTGAACTGGGGGGGGGGGGGATGCGGTGTCATGTTTCTCCGTCTACCGGTCTCACTGTCTGTGCGTCTCTCATCCGGCCTTTGTTCGTGCCCTGGGAGCTCTCTTCTTTCTCTCTTCTCCCTCTATCTCATTTTTATCTCTCTCTCGCTTTATCTCTCTCTTCATCACTTTCTCTCTCTTTCTCTCTCTCTCTCTGACCCTTCCTCTTTCTGTGTGTCTGACCGGTCTCTGCCAGAGAGCGTTGTGACACGTCTACCAGTCGGCCACCGTCTTTCGTTGGCACCCCCGACAGACAGAGAGCGCAGGACGTCTCCTCAGACCGCCTGGTCCCCAGAGAGACGCCACATCTCCTAGCAGGGCCAGCCCCACAGCGTTAATGCCCAGGCTAACGTCTCCTAGCAGGGCCAGCCCCACAGTGTTAATGCTCAGGCTAACGTCTCCTAGCAGGGCCAGCCCCACAGTGTTAATGCCCAGGCTAACGTCTCCTAGCAGGGCCAGCCCCACAGCGTTATTGCTCAGGCTAACGGCGGGGGCTTTAATGCCAGCGCCGTCAGACCAGGGTGAATCAAGGTTTGGGTCTTTAAGGGGGAGGACCTAGCTGAGCTTAATGCCAACATTATTTTCGCCTCAACAAAAGATTTACCGCCATTTTATTGCTTATCCCCTCTCATATGGGATTTTATTAGACTTGTTGTCTAGACTGCAATTAAAAAGGGAGTAGGCCTGAAATTTATGGCGTTGGAGGAGATGAGTGGATAGGAGTCCCAGACAGTGGAAGCTGTGGCTACTGGGGGTGCTGTGTTGACGGCTGGGTTCGGGGGCTGCCGGAAGGCTCCGAGACACGCGAGGCCATCCCAAACAACACGAACACCTCCGGCCGGGCACGGTGCTGAATAATTCAGGCTCCCGCTCAACCTCTCGCCCCCCTCTCGCCACCTTGCTGCGACCCCGACGCGCGGCTTCCTTCGCTGCGTGCACGACGCTGTCTGGAGCCCGGAGCGTGAAACGCGCTGGCCCGTGTGCTGTGAGGTGGCCCTTGTGCTAATGTCACATTCAACTCGAGAGCTTCTAAAGAGACTCCCTGCCTTCATTACAAAAACAAAAAAAATGCCTAAAGTTTGTAATTTGGTGCTTTCGAACGAGCTCACGGAGGTCATTTGGAGTTTTTGTTGCGTATCGGCTCGCCGCCTCGGTGCGCTTTTTTTTTCTCTCTCTCTCACCCCCGCGGGACGTTTGCCCTCTTGGACCCATAGAACACCCGCTCACACCGGTGGCTGTGTGTTTCAGCTTTCTCAAGGCCCAAATAGAAAGGCTTGGTCTAATCCATAGTCACAGGCTGTCAGCAGAGCTCACTGGCAGGCCTGCTCAATGGCAGTCTGCACACATTACTGCTGATGGAGGGTCCTTATCTCTGTGTGTGTGTGTGTGTAACTGTGTGCAACTGTGTTTGCGAGTGTGCGCACCCTTGCCTCATAATAAGCCAATTGTTTTTCGGGGCTGTACGACCGCTGCCGAAGCCGAGATGATCCCACGTCTCCGTCCTCCCTGTTCCCGGGCGGTGGTGGGATGGGCCACGCAAAGAAACCCCATCACTGGGCCGCGCCGGGCTGTCTAGGGTGCCGCCGGCTACCTTGGGAGCATCCGTAGACAGGCAGGGGGATGAGAGAGAGAGAGAGAGAGAGAGAGAGAGAGAGAGAGAGAGAGAGAGAGAGAGAGAGAGAGAGAGAGAGAGAGAGAGAGAGAGAGAGAGAGAGAGAGAGAGAGAGAGAGAGAGAGAGAGAGAGAGAGAGAGAGAGAGAGAGAGAGAGAGAGAGAGAGAGAGAGAGAGAGAGAGAGAGAGAGAGAGAGAGACGCCACTACCACTCGGCATGTGACGGCGCTAGCAGCCAGCTTTTAATTGCACTGCGGCTGGGACGGGGACCGGGAGAGTGTGAGCTCACAAGCACTTTGTAGTCATCACCTCCTCCACTCAGCAGGGAGGTAGGGAGGGACGGAGGGAGAGAGAAGGAAGGAAGGGGTGGGGGAAAGGCAGTGAGAGTTGGACTGGGGGAGGGGGATAAGGAGAGTGAGGGAGGGCGGGAGGGAAGGAGGGAGGTGGGGAGAGATGATATGTTCCGGAGGAGTGTGAGATCACAACTGTTTCACTCATCACCTCGCCTCAGCCCTGCTGTCTTGCCGAGGACCTCTCTGATTAGCACCGCACCGCGGAGAGGCTGACGCACACACACACACACACAAACACACAGTAGGGGTACAACGGTTCAAGAAGCCACGGTTCTAGGTG